>ML279562.1:146453-163611 GCA_005239495.1 Nicotiana undulata
ACCCACCTGGAGAACAAGGGAATACAGTTCGAGTTTTGGCAATCAGGCACCCACCTGGAGAACAAGGTAATACAGTTCAAGTTTTTGGCAATCGGGTGCCCACCTGGAGAACAAGGGAATACAGTTTCAAGTTGTGGAAATCAGGCGTCCACCTGGAGAACAAGGGAATACAATTAAAGTTTGGCAATTAGGCGCCCACCTGGAGAACAAAGGGAATACAATCTAAGTTTTGGCAATCAGGCGCCCACCTGGAGAACAAGGGAATACAGTTAAAGTTTTGGCAATCAGGAGCCCACCTGGAGAACAAGGGAATATAGTTAAGGTTTTTGGCAATCAGGCGCCCACCTGTAGAACAAGGGAATACAGTTAAAGTTTTGGCAATCAGGCACCCACCTGGAGAACAAGGGAATACAGTTTCAAGTTTTGGTAATCAGGCACCCACCTGGAGAATAAGGGAATACAGTTCAAGTTTTTGGCAATCAGGCGCCCTCCTGGAGAACAAGGGAATACAGTTCAAGTTTTTGGCAATCAGGCGCCCACCTGGAGAACAAGGGAATACAGTTAAAGTTTTGGCAATCAGGCACCGCGCCCACCTGGAGAACAAGGGAATACAGTTAAAGTTTTGGCAAGCGCCCACTTGGAGAACAAGGGAATACAGTTAAAGTTTGGCAATCAGGCGCCCACCTGGAGAACAAAGGGAATACAATCTAAGTTTTGGCAATCAGGCGCCCACCTGGAGAACAAGGGAATACAGTTAAAGTTTTGGCAATCAGGCACCCACCTGGAGAACAAGGGAATATAGTTAAAGTTTTTGGCAATCAGCCGCCCACCTGCAGAACAAGGGAATACAGTTAAAGTTTAGGCAATCAGGCACCCACCTAGAGAACAATGGAATATAGTTTCAAGTTTATGCAATCAGACACCCAGCTGGAGAATAAGGGAATACAGTTCAAGTTTTTGGCAATCAGGCGCCCACCTGGAGAACAAGGGATTACAGTTCAAGTTTTTGGCATCAGGCGCCCACCTGGAGAACAAGGGAATACAGTTAAAGTTTTGGCAATCAGGCACCCACCTGGAGAACAAGGGAATACAGTTAAAGTTTTGGCAATCAGGCGCCCACCTGAAGAACAAGGGAATACAGTTAAAGTTTTGGCAATCAGGCACCCACCTAGAGAACAAGGGATACAGTTAAAGTTTTGGCAATCAGGCACCCACCTAGAGAACAAGGGAATACAGTTTCGAGTTTTGTCAATCAGGCGCCCACTTGGAGAACAAGGGAATACAGTTTTAAGGTGTGGAAATTAGGCGCCCGCCTGGAGAACAAGGGAATGGAATCCAAGCCTCGACAATCAGGAACCCACCTAGAAAACAAGGGAGCCCATTTCAGAATTCGATCCGTGTTAGCAATAACAGAAACTCGCTTCGGGGGCGCAAGTCAACAGTTCAAGATGCACGACAAAACTGTAGAAGCAACAAGACCAAGTTTGAAGATGGTAGATAGGATTCTTGTAATTCATAGATCATAGTATAGCTTAACTTCTTTTATTTCTGGTGTAATAAGGAGATCAACAGCAGTAATAGCAGCAACTGCAATGAAACCACAGTTACTCCGTAGTCCCAGCTACCAAAACTTCCAGAACTACACTGACCTGATTCCTTTATAGCCAAGGATATGTAGGCAACCTTTGAAGAAGGTTCGGTCCAACCTTTCAAAAACGCTTCACAATGGAACATATGAATGGATAAAGTCGTTTACGGTTGCTCACTTTGTCTTTGCTCTGAAACTCTTCGTGTTTCCGAGCAAAGAGGGGCTGTGAGCACGTGATTTTTTTCCATCGTATAATCCTACAAAATCTCACTAAATTAATTAATTTTACGGATTTTTGTTGAATTTTAATGCTATTTGCGAGTTTATTTTCACACTGCGTAGCCATAATCCATCATTTAAATCTATAACCAATTTAAAATGGCATGATTAAGCCCGTAACCTTAGTTATCATTTAAATAAATATAACTGTTTAATATAAAGTATGTTAATGTTAATTTCTTGATTTAATTATTTCTTGTTAACAAAATTGTGAAATTTGTCCTTTAAATGACTACGAGTAATTAAAATAATATGACTCCTAATTAATTAATTAATTAAACAAAGACTAGGATTAGAATTAATTATTACATTTAGTTTTAACCTTAGGTTAATTTAATTAGTTAAGGTGGGTTTTGATTAAAGTGTTGAATTAAAATTGACCTGGGCTAGGATTGCCCAGGCCCAAGCTGCCATACCAGGATTAGCCCAAGCCAATTACACCCGTTTAGGCCCTGTGACAACCAAACGACCCCGTTTTGCATAGTGAATTTATCCCAGCCGTTAATCTATTTAGATCTAACGGCTGGGAACTGATGATTAATAAACTATATAAGTGTCCTAACTACCCCCCCACCCCATTTTGCCTAAGTATTACACCCCCCCCTTCTCCCCTCCGTTTCTCACCTCTCTCTAAGGGCCAGTCGTCCCTGCTGTCTCCCACCACGGCTCCACCGGTCCTCCGCCTTGCTCCGCCGGTCGAAAATCGCCACCGGCGGCGGAGCACCACCAATCCGCCCCAAATTTGTACCAAATAACCCTCTCTTTATCCTCAACCACACCCCACCATTGGTTTCCCCAAATAAATACCCAATCTCGAGTATTTTTAGATCTAGGAAATATGAAAATGTAAATATCCATGTCCGGCCGAATTAAAGATATTTAATGGCTCTCACCTACATGGATCGATAGCTCTCGTCGAGGGCTATTGATTTATGTGGGTTTGAGTCATTCTTAAACCCCGCCGAAATCCGTCCAAGTCCGGCGACCTTTGAGTTTTCCGGCCAAGCCCTTTTAATAGGTATTCTTCCTTCTTTACTTCTTCTATGCAATATCAAAACAAAAAAAAAAGCATGTTAATGACTGGTTTTGTGAATTTCTGTTTAATTACCTTGTTTTGTTATTTATTTAGTTACTGATTTCCTATTTGTCCCTTGTTTACATTAACATCGTTATTATGCGACCGCGTTAATTATTGTTAGTTTTATTGTTGTCTAGGGTTAGTTTCCTTTTCTCTTTCTCTCTTCGTTACTGATTAGGTCTAGATGTCGTTTCCCTTTTTCATTGTTCATTATTTGTTGTCTTTCCGTTGTTCATGTTTGGTTGCTATGATGAATTCTTCATTTAGTAATAGGTTCACTTCTGACGATTGTGATTTCTTGCCCTAGATCGTTCATATTGATGACTTAGTTCAAGAACCTGTTAGGATTTACGGTTACTCGTAGACCTAATCATTTGCTGATGAATTGCTTCTTCGTCTATTTAAGCATTATCATAATTCGAGTAGTTAATTAATGGCATGATTAATTAGGCAATTAGTTAATCCTGAACCAGTGTATGGTCATGGACTAATTTAGTTTAATCCTAGCCTAAAGATCAACCTAATTAATGGTAACCTTATAAAAAAACATTTGTTTGATAGGTTAACCTATGTTAAATAACTTCCCTAATTAACCTAGCCTAAGTCCTAAAAGTGCTTCACTTAAGATCAAAATAGGATAATTATTGAGTTAATCATTCAATTAGGATGGAATAGCTAAAGTTAATAAATAACCTAACCTTTTAACCTTGATTAACCTTTAGGGGTAATTCTAGGGGGTACTAAAGGTTAGTTTGGGAATTACAATAGAAGAATCTTGGGTGTAACAACCCAGAATTAAGAAGATATCTTGAAATCAGATTTTTAGGGGATAAAACGGTAACTTTAAGAGGGGATGAGGTCTGAAATCAGTAAAATGTTCTAGAAGGAGGTACAGCTGCCCAATAAGATAAGGTTTGACAGCTGTACATGTACTATTTTCAGCTCTTGGATGAGGAATATGCCAAAGCATATCCCATCCTTGAGCTCCCTATAAGTAGACCCTCTTTTTACATATTAAGGACCTTTTTTTTTTACACTGAAAAATTTCTTTTCTTTAGAGACTGAAATTTTACTGAAAAGCATTACCCCATAAACTCTTTTTCTGAAGATTGAATCCACCATCCTTGCTTACTAAAAAAATCGTCTCCAAACTTATGGAAATGGCTTTGTTTGTTTGATGATCTGATTCGAAGAGAAAAAAAAGGTCTTTTGCTTATACTTTCAAACTCTGGGTTGGTTTTCTACTGCTGTTACTATTTATCTGGTTGAGCTTGTCGGCTGCTGCTGATCCTGCCTCTTTATTTGTTGTATTGCTGCTACTTGACCTTTATTTGGTCAAGATTTTGATTGATTTTCTCTTCAAACGGTATGTAACTGTTTGATATTATTGAAAAACTCAAAAATGTGAATTTCATATTTCTCTTTGCTCGAATTTGTCTCATTTTATAGCTGAACTTTTATATTATTTATTTGGTATGAAAATTAATATGTTGATAATTAAAAAAAAATTGACTATATATGTTTATATTCCTGAAATCTGAATGTATTTATAGCTAGATTTCATCTTTGTGTTTGTTTCTTAGTCCATTAATAAAGTAAATTGCATTGAGGGAGATGAATTTGACCTTTTCAATGCTCAAATTCACCCTATAATAATGCGTAAAGAGTAGTTTAGCTTCCTGAAAATCCAGAAGAGCCTTAAGGAAGTGAATTTGAACCCACAAAATAGTCGGATTCACTCCTCAATGTGCTAAGAATGGTCAAAGTATTTGACTAAACACTAGCTTAAATGAGGACGACTATCAATAGTCTTAACAAAATAGCTCAATGGATTTGAATCTGACTCCTCCCCATAGTCAGATGTCCCCAAAGGCACACAGAACTATTCTAGTAGTGTTAGAAATTGTATCAAGATTAAAGTGAATCTGACCTCCTCATAGTCAAAATTCCTTCCATAATGATACACGAAATCCTCTGGTCGGAGGATTTACTGGTATTGTCGTTAGATTAACCAAAGGGATGTCTAGTTAAAAGCAGTGGCTTCGAGTTCTCATTTAGCTTTTGAATGGTCCTGTATTTCTTAAGAACTGTAATAGATGTTATTAGTATAAGACTACACTGGAAAATATGAATCTGACCCAATGGTCAGGTTTATCCGGAACAAAAGTGCTCAAATGTTTGTGAGCGATTGTCTAGTTTCAAAATAGCATCAAGAGAACTGGACTTGACCCCTCCCCAATAGGCAGATCCATTCTCTGTTGATATATAAGGGCTCAATTTAGTTCAAGACTAGATGGCAACTGCAGGTCTACACAGATGCAACCATCAACTTCTAAATTAATTCTTAGTATTTTCTTTTGTTCTGTTAGAAAGTCTCTTTTAGAGTACGAATGATGTAGTAGCAAGTTTATCAAGTCATGTACATATTTATTTTGGTATTGTAATAAATGGGACTGGACATTATGAATCTGATCCTCAAGTTGTCTCTCCTTCCTATTAACGTGACAGCCTAAGAAGTTTTAAATTATTTTTTTTGTGATTTTAAACACCCATGTCCTATTTTCTGTTTTTCTTTTTTAGTATGGCATGCAACGATTGATAAGAATTTGAGAACACTTTTCTTATTTTGCGCTTCATTAGGTGTAACTTATCTCAAACCCGTTTGATCTTCTTTATATGGGAATATTATGTTCCAAAATAGCATTATTTAGTGGTTAAAAAGATAGTAATTATCCCAATTTGATCCTGATTTTTACGTTAAAGTTGATGGGTAGCTATTCATGCTAGTATCCTTGATTAGTCATGCTTGGCTAAATTGTCTAAACCACCTATCTTACAAAATAGCCAAATTAGGATGGTCAAAAGTGATCAAATCGGGCTAAAACTAGGCCATAGCCCAAGTCCAAATCTGATTAAGGAACATAAAGTGATTCCCATAATTACCTAAAAATGTCTCTTTAGATTAGTCCCCTATGACTTGACTTAGTAATTCACGTGAGGAATATTGAAACTCAACCCCATATCCGATTTAGGTAACGCTTAGATTTAGGCAATAAATCAATTTTCGAAGTATACGTTCTACGTAACTTTGGATGAAAACAACTAAAATATACCTTTTCTCAAAATTGTGTATACGTTTACGTAACACAAATAAATATTAAGATGAACACTCGTAGAGACATTTTAGGGACGAACTTCTTAAAATTATCAGAATTGTGTACACGCCCGCGTGACATGATTCCGGTATCTTTTTGACAACAAAACGAAAATATGCGCTCACGCAACTTTATTTATCTCCTTGAATGAGTTCAGTGTCAAGAATATGTACACGTTCGCGTGACATGATTTTAGACACATTTCAAACTCTACGGGTTTTACGCATACGTAACTCGTCTCAAGGCAATTCTTTAAATACTAAAGAATAATAAAAGCGGTAAAAATATAGAAATGCACTTAGGTATAAAAGTCGTAGTTGAACAATTTAAGCCGAATTTAATCATTAAGCGACCGTGCTAGAACCACGGAACTCGGGAATGCCTAACACCTTCTTCCGGGTTAACAGAATTCCTTACCCGGATTTCTGGTTCGCAGACAATTTAAACAGAGTCAAAACTTCCTCGATTTGGGATTTAAAATAAATCGGTGACTTGGGACACCATAAATTATCCCAAGTGACGACTCTGATTAAATAAATAATTCCATTTCGATTATTGTCACTTTAATTGGAAAAACTCCCTTATTACCCTTCCGGGGTAGGAAAAGGGAGGTGTGACAATATATATATTTAAAGAGTCAATAAAAAAAAGAACAAAAAATCTGTATAAAAAAACAAAAAATATAGAAGAAATTTTCTCCAAAATACCTACCCATCCCCTCACGTCACCTCCCCCCACAAATCCTAACTCCCTCACATCCCTTTCCCCACTTTCCCAACTCTGTCACATGATATGCATACTACAATGCACGTTCCCCACTCCAAATGGGGGGAACAAGAACAAATTACTATAATGATCCTTATAAAGACAAAAGATAATAAAAACAAGAGGAGGAAGGCAACGAAGTGGAGAGAGACAGAAAAGAAAAGATTGGGAAAATACCCGAAGAGAGAAAATTATTCAGAGATTGCATTAGCTTTTAAGAGAGGGTTTCATTTCTTCATCTTTAAAAAAAAAAAAAGGAAACATAGGAAGAAGACATGGAGTCTAGATAGAGGCAAAAAATACGAGTCGATATTCGGGTCACTGTTAGTATTCCGATTTCACTCGAGGATTTCAGTTCTTATTACGGTTTCTAAATCTAGTTGTTGTTGTATTTATATTCACTATTGTAAACTTAGTATGGAGGTTCTTTCTATCATATATTGAAGAAGATTTGCATCCTCAGGTTACTTTCTACTCTTTACTTTTTATTTTTCATTCCTTTAAGTGTTAGTAATTTGAGTTAAAAGTTGTTAAAAGATCATACAATAATTTATGAAAAGAAATACTTATAATTTTGGATATTTATACTTTTAATCACTGGCAGAATTGCATCTCCATGTTATTTAAATTTTTTCACTTTAATGTCAATCATGATACTGAAAGTTGTTATATTTTTGTCTAGATTCTAACTAGTATCCAATAATATTTCCTTAAAATCCATTTCCATGTTAATCTATTAGTGTTGGACGAGGGATCCTAACGAACTGATATTTAGTCAAATTTGTTTGTTTAGTAGAATATAATGGCAATTGAGGTTGTAGACTTCAAATGTTTGAAAATTTCAGAGAACACAAAGAGAGGTCTCATGATGCTTTAATTTTCAATAGATTCTTTTATCATTTGATCGAGCCGAGGATATGCAAGCTGAAGCCAGAGCTATGCAACGTGCTGCGGGTGCTTCTATTTAGTCCCGAACTTTTGGCCACCAAGTATGGCTCTCGCCCATTTAAGGTAAATATCACTAAATAATAACGAGCTTTAATCTAGTAGTGAGGGATATTCAGTTAATACTTGACATAATCTGTTAGAGTGGAGTAAAACTGTCTCTGTTTTGCAAGCTTAGAGGATGTTTTATGTTCAGTAAACTATGCGGAGTGATTAGAGTGATTACACTATGGGATCGGGCCGTACGCCACGGCGGAGTGATGAGAGTGAATTCATTATGGGATCAGGCCGTACGCCACGGCGGAGTGATGAGAGTGATTACACTATGGGATCAGGCCGTACGCCACGACGGAGTGATGAGAGTGAATTCATTATGGGATCGGGCCGTACGCCACGGCAGAATGATGAGAGTGATTTCACTTTGGGATACAGGAATTGCTTGATTTCCACCGTTATTTGGATACCTCTTATTGATGCATTTCGATGTTTATTTGTCTTACATGCCTACTGTTTTCCTTGTATCCTGTCTATTTTTATCACTGTTGGACCTTAGTGAGTATCGAGTCGACCTCTCGTCACTACTTCTTCGAGATTAGACGGGATACTCACTGGGTACATATATGTATATGTACTCATACTATACTTTCTGTGCATTTTGTTGCACAGGTACCTTTATAGTACAATGATTGATTTGGAGACTTATACGGGCTGAATTCATCCAGAGGCGTTCCACAGCTGCCAGAGTCTCCCTTCTGTGTACTTACATTTTATATTTATCGCCTTTGTCCAATTTATTTTTCGGACAAGCGTTGTATAATTGTATAAATCCTTAGAAATTGCTCATGTACTTGTGTCACCGGGTTCTGGGGATGTGTTGAGTCTTGTTTTATGGAATTAAATAGATTTCTTGTCGTGTTTAATTTACAAAAAAATGTTTATTTTATTATGAAATGCAATAAAGGCAACGATTTCGAAATTGTTAAACAGGAAGGTATTTCAACTGATTAAGGGGTTAGCTTGCCTGACAGTGGTGTCCTGCGCCATCACAACCCATAGGTTTTGGGTCGTGACACCTGCCGAGGCTAGGTGCCCTTTTGCATATTAGCTTTTATCAAAAGAGAACCCTGTAAATCCGTCTTACCATCCTTTCTTTGTCTTAGTTTCATAACAGAGTTAGACCGAAAGGGATTAAAAAACAAACAATGGAATGGACAATGAATTTAACAAGAGGTATATACTTTCGGGATTTAATCATGAAGTTACATTTTAAAATTGTATTTAGATGAAATATATTATTTAGGTCAATGATTAATTTTAGTGTAGTTTAATTAGTAAAATTGAACTTTTATTAAAGATAAATAAATGGAATACTCTAAATACGCTAGAAATACTTTAGTTGTACTTTAAAATATGATCTCATGTGTTCATACCCGAACCTTGGATTCTTATGTTTGAGTAATAAAGAGGTCATGTGCGCATTCCCGTGTCTTGATGCCTTTAAATTTAAAAATAATTATATTTTAACCATGTGTACATTCTGTATCTTCGTTTAACATCTAACTTCAATGAAATACCTTGTGTGCGTATCGCATCTGGCCAACTAATTACTAAAAAATATAAAATTAAATTAAGAACTAATAAATAAGTCATAATTCAATAAAATACAAGAATAACCAAAAATTTATTTAAGCCTTATTGATTTCTATTATTTTAGGGTCTAACTTTTCCTTCCGGTAATCACGTTAGAGTCATGAACGTATTTCTCAAAATGAGGATGTGATTTTATGACCTATACTCTTTTGTTGCCTCAAGGCCTGCCAGCTCTCGTATTTTTCTTCACTTGACTATAGACTCTGTAATACTGTCATATTTTTTTTATCTACTGTTGTCATCCATGTATCACATCTTACTCATAATGTTTCATTATCTCTCTTCTTATTTCCCTGCTAACATTATCACTTTATTCTGAAAACTTTAACAAGATGTTCTTTTGCTTTTAGCTCCTTTTGCTCCATCCACTAGCTCTTCGGGTTGCTTAACATTCTCGCTCTACTAGGGACGGGAGCCACATTTAGGTATTATTTATCCCTTGAAGGCCTCCAGTGCCTCTCTTTGTAGTACTCATATCTAGTTGTACTATTTTAGAGTGCACCATCTGGGTGTCTCACCAGGAGATGTATTAGCACATTTGAAATATCCTTCGAAAATGTCAACTAACGCAACAACTCATCCACTATTTTGGGTCACTCTAACCTCAGCCGGATCATGATACTCTTCCTTCTCTTATACTTCTTTTGTTAGCCCCCATAGGGCATAATGAGATGGGTGTGATCAATTGTACATACCTCTGTTATTGTTGAAGGTAACTCAAAAGGCTTATATTCCTCTGCCTGAATTGTAAATACTTATAATCTTCGTTAACTGGGCGCCTCATACACTTCTTCAACTTGCTTCTTTTACCTGTTGAAACTTGTATCTATCTTCTGAATCTCTCATTGCCTTTCACCATAGGGGTGGATAGATATTCTTGCCTTAAGGCTCCTTATCAAGAGGCTTACACGTCTTAGTACACACATGATATACTGAAGACCTTACATTTACTCATCATAAGCATCATGAAAAATCGAGTCCCTCTGACTCAACTCTTCCACAACTATATCTCTTACCAACCGTCTTTCTGGATGTAGGCATCGTCGTATTATGAATAAGATGAAATGTAGGAAATTGAGTTCTTACAGAGCTCTACCACACGATTTAGAGTAAGAAGAAAAAGTGACCGTCCTAAATTCCATGTAGCTTCCTGATTATAAGTGTGGTGCACAACACACCCATAAACAAGACTCTACTAGACACGGCTTATGGACTCCCCAGGTAAGAACTACTCTGATACCACTTTTGTCACGACCCAAACCGATGGGTCACGACGGGCACCCGGTACTTACTCAACCGAATACCAACATAACGTATCTTTTTGTATCATGCTATCAAAGGTAAATGAGACAGAAAGACTATCGTAGGATGACTAGAATAAAACATGTAATACCACTTATACATAAGATATACTGGTCTATAAGACCGAAATGATCACTCGTATACTAAATATGGGCTGACAAGGCCATACAATCTATTACGTACATGACATATGTCTAAAAGACTCTAAGAGTACATAATTGTCATAAGACCAGGACATAGCCCCGACATACCAATCAATATGTGTCCAATGCATACTGACCAAATAGGCAACTCTGGAGCAAATGGAGCGCACTAACACCTTCCGCTGAGCTGATAGCTTACTTGGAGAACTCTCGACCTGTCTATCAGGACCTGCAGGCATGAAATGCAGCGTCCCCAGGTAAAAGAGACGTCAGTACAAATAATATACCGAGTATGTAAGGAATGAAAATCAGTAAACAATAGCCATGAGAGAAACGTAGAGTAAAAGACTCAACAGGTATATCTGAATAGCTCTATGAATCATTTAATATTATAATGTCATGTATATGCGTATAAATGTCATATCATGCATGGGTATATGCGTTCATAACATCATCAAGCCTCTGAGGGTCCCATCATATCATCTCGGCCATTGTGGGTAAATCATCAACGTATACCAGCTGATCAGGTGGTAGTGCGTATATAACTCAGTAACCTTTTCACGTGCCCCATATACATATATATACATATATACGCGTATATAACGCCATTTGGTCATGGGTCAATGTGCATGAATGCAATGCATGAGAAGTACGTCAATAAAATCTCTCAGAATTGTCATAAGACCATTATGCCTCTGATTAATATCATGAAATAAACTTTATGATCTTCCGTAATTTCTGAGACCCATGAACAGAAGATGTAATAATAAGACACATGGGAATTCAAGAACATAGGCACCTCTAATACTTCTATGAATAGAGTCATTTATGGAAGTAGTGCATTTGCTCGTTTCGTTCGTGTCGTATGGATCATGCCAAAAGAAAGAAAGGATAGCCTTAACATACCTAAGCCGATTCTCTTGACCATCCCTTTAACACACGTCTTGTGCGAAAATATGTGACGGTGGATTGAAGTAGGGAAAAATCCGTATGATATTCTTGAGAAAGATTGTACTGTGCTCTCTTGGAATTGCAAATCTCGTTGCTATTACGTAGTATAACTTCATACTAATTCCTTTGTTTAAGATCCGATTCTTGGAGATTTTGATGTAAGCATCTCCATTATTTTGTGAATTAGATCACTATCTTTTGGGGATTTTCTTGCTGACACTCCTCCCTCACTTAAATGATATAAGTATCTACATTTTGTGACTTAGAGAAGTCTTTTTGTCTTGGTGTTGTAGGCCCCACCTTGATAAGTATGACTAGGCCAACAATATCCAACTTATGCCACCTTTCATGATTTTGAGGGCAAATCCTCCTGTCCGTGCATTTGAAGGTCAATTTAGCTTCAGTTGAGTCACCTAATCTCTGTGTTACCCTTAACGGCCAAGTCTCAGGTACTGTTTCTTTTGCGCTGTCGCTTCCTTTTGATTGCTCTGTGTTGTTTGAGTCCATTGTATGTTTTCCTCCCAAATGCATGTCATTTTTCCTACCTCTAGTGCTTGAGAAAGCACCCTTAAGGATTGTAATTGGTGACATATTGTGATTTCCATGTTTATACCTGCAAAAAAAGACCTGGTTAGTATAAATACTGACCTTCATGTACTCATCATTTCTGATTTGTACATAAAGGTGTGATGATAGTTTGTTGTTCATGTTTGCTCTATTTTGCTTCATTTGTGTCCCCTCTTCTCTATCCCCTTATTCTTCTTTTTATTGTAGCCTGCACCTTCTGTAACCCTCCAAACTTCTTTGATGAAGGTCAAAATTTGTTTGCTGCTTGAATTGCTCTTTTCCCTTATCTCTGAATTGTTGCATCCCCTTTTTACCTCTTGCCTGTTTCTTTTGGGCATTATAGGCAATGTTTTTCCTCTTTCCTTTACTTGCATTTTTCTTTTTCTCAACTTGTTCTTTTGCCTATTTCTGTTAGACATTCTAGGCAGTAGTTTTTGTTTTTTAGATGTCTCCTTTCCCCTGTCTTGCATCCCTCCCTTATACCATTTGTGCTTCCTGTAGTGATGTTGTTGATTTCCTGTATCCCCTGTTACACCTTTATATCCTGTTAGCCTTTTGCATGTCCTTTTCTTCATAAAGTGCTGCCCAATTCTATTAGACATTCTGGGCAGCCATGTTATAGTGTTTTGACTTGTTATTTTCCAATGTTCTACTCCTTTCATCTCCTTCGTTTTCCTCCCCCACCTATCTATGTGTCTTCTCCTATATTCCCTTTCCCCATTTGAGCTGTCTCCTATCCTTTTCCCCACCTGTTCCTTACTTGCTTCCTTATCCCTTTGAAGTAGCTGTTCCTTTCTTTTTAGCTTAGGCCAAAAGATGCATAGGAGTGAAGCAACTACATGCTTCAAATGTAGCTCAATTCTCTTTAACATTCTAGGCATTTGTCTTTTATTGTCTGTTATCCTTGATCCAGGTTTTGGCCATATGCCAATTTTTAGGACATATGACCTCAACCATTCTTGTATACCTTGTCTCTTGATACTCCCTGCTGCTGTTATATAATCTTCTAGTAAAGTCCCCCCTTTTGAATGAATGCAATGCATTAATACCACCACTAGGAGGTTCATTATTTTGTAGATTATAAAAACAGCTTTTGTACCTGCAAAACAGCAAACAAGGTTAGTGAAAAAAAGGATCACCATGTTCTCTTCATTCAAGATTTGAATATGGTGATCTGCTGCTTTATTTTCCATGTTCCAGCCCCTTGTTCTCCCCTTTCCTATCTTCACTTCCTTGCAACCCTTACTCTCAACTTTGGACATTGCAGCTTGTCATCATTTAATATCCTTCTCCCCATTGAGTCTAGATCCCAGAACACTTGGCATTCAATATCTCCCTCATCTAGTGCTTGGTTTGCCAAATGATCTGCTAGCATATTCCCTTCTCTAAATACATGTGATAGCTTTAGGTTGTAATCTTGTTTTAAGTTCTGAATTTCCTCTACCTGCTCTATTATACCCCAAGGTGGCTTCCACTGTCCCTCTATAACTTTCATGAGTAGCATTGAGTCTGTCTGAAGCCAAATTTGCATAAAGTTCATGGCTTTACACAACCTCAATGCTTCCAGTATTGCAGTAGCTTCAGCCTCATTGTTTGATCCTTCCTTAATCATTCTTCCACATGCATAGATAAGATCACCCAGCTCATTTCTTAGACAGAATCCAATTGAACTTCTCCCCGGATTACCCCTACTAGCACCATTTGTATTCACCTTAACCCATCCTTGTTTGGTAACTCCCACAATACCTTTTCAAATTTCAGTTTAGGGGTGTAGTTTTGCAATAGTTGTAGAATATGATGCCATCTATGTGGAACTCTAATACCAGGTTTTCTTGTCTGCACCAATGCTTGGATAGTAGACGAAACCTGGTATATCACTCGATTGACTGAGACAGGTTCCCCATATTTCCAGCTGTTTCTCCTTTTCCATAATTCCCACACTATACAAGATGGCAAAGCCTGCATGATTGGTTTAATTCTAGGAATGACTGGAGCTGTCCAACACTTAGTGATAGCCTGATGTAGTGTCAACCCATCTACTGCAATCCCAGCTCTAGGTAGGAAGTATTTCCATACAGCTTTAGCTGCATTAGATGTGAAAAACAAATGTGTCAATGTCTCTTCCTTTGGCTCAGCACAACACCAGCACCTTGAAGCCATTAAGTACCCAAGTCTTCTCATGAAATCATCTAATGGTAGCTTAGCTTTCCACAATTTCCACATGAAGAAACATATTTTAAATGGTAGACCTTTCACCTATATCTTCTCATATGCCATTCTCATGTGATCCCTTCTTCTCAAATAATCCCAAGCTGTTTTGACAGTAAATTGTCCTCTTGTGTCCAACATCCAAATGGGGGTATCAAGTGTATTAGGGTGCACTGGAGGTGGAACATGATCAACTATATGTTGTGCTAAGTCTTCTGGTAGAGCATCATATAACCTACCTGCATCCCTTGCATTATTTTCTACCATTGATGTGCCGGAGAATTTCGGCACATTTAATACCATATTGCTTAGATTAGGGCTCGTTTCAAGAACATTTACTCTTATTAATCGTAGAATTTTGGTATTTTGCAGTACACAAGGTGTGAACACTCAAGACCATGCAAGAGGAAGTTAAAAGAGGAGAAAAGAGAAGGAAAATGGTCAAATGCGATAGCATCTTCAACATGCGAATCGCATTTCAAGCCTGGGGGTCGCATACCGCAACAGAAAGTTGAGTCAAAATTAAAGAGTGAAATGCAGCCAAATATGCGACCGCATATCCCAAATGCGAACCGCATTTGAATCGCATGTTCATCTGATGCCTGAAGCCACACTGCAAATGCGACGCATGAATGCGATCGCATACCTTTAATGCGGATCGCATATTCCCAAATGCGATACATCTCTGGGACCTAGGGTTTTGAGATGCGATGGAAGAAGCCAAGATGCGAACCGCATTCCTGTTATGCGATAGGAATGCGATCGCATATCTCCCGTCAGAGATGTTTTTGTCTGTTTTTCACCCGAATTTTCTTCCCACTATAAAAGGATTTACTGGGGTGTTGTGGGTCATTCTTGTCTAGCTTTTTAACAACATTCTCTCATTAAATATTCTTCACTTTTGGAAGCATTAGAGCAAGCAAGTGGTGGTTTGTAAGCATTCATGACACTATTAAATACTTGTTTCTTTTGGTTATTTATGATGAGTAGCTAAGTTTAAACACTGAGGTTGTGAACCCTAAATGGGTGTTATGTATTTGGGTATTTGCCATTGAATATATGTATAATGGGTAGTTGATATGTGTTTACTCTTCGTCTTACATTTCTTGTTAATGGTTGCAAACATTAACTTACGCCGTAACTTTAGCTTAGCTTGGAAAAGCGGGTTAGAAGTGGTAAGAGTAAACACCAAAGACTCGAGGTGTTAAACTTCTTTTAATAGAATCACTTAGGAATAAATTGGTTTTATTTGGAAAGACGTGATTCGGATTTATTGCAACTCTTTTACATTTGGAAAAATTATAAAGAGAAAATACTATCGTAGTATTGGAAAATCTAGGATAGTTATCTTTAGAATCATTTGCATATCAAGAACTTCCCATTAGAAATATATCATATTAATACCTACTTGCATTACACTCCATAAAAGGGGACACAACCTTGGTTATTCTACCCATACTAATTATAATCTAAATTAGCCTCCTTTGTGACTACTTTTTCTCTAAAATAGCAAACTATTAATCACCACCCTTTTTGTTCACTAATGGAATAGAAATTTGATTAGAGTTAAGAACCACACTAACATAGTGATATTTTCACACCTATTCCCTGTGGGATTCGACCCCAACCTTGTTGGGTTATTATATTTGACTTCGACCGCTTTACACTATTTTAGAAGTGTAATTTGAGCGTATCAAATTTGGCGCCGTTGCCGGGGAAAACTGTTTTGAAATTACTAGTTAGTGTGAACTTCAGTTTATATCTTGTTCTATCCCATCACGAGCTGTTTTCTTTGTATTGGTGTTCCAGATTACAATGGCCGAAATTTATGATGACGAGGAGAATCCCTTCGCCGATATTGAGGAATACATCGATGACTCAAATGCAATCCTCCCACCGGCAGTGGGTGCATCAAACTTCAAAGTTGACCATGGGATGATCCTAATGCTCAAGGCTGAAGGATTGTTTCATAACTCAACTGATGATGACCCAACACAACACCTACGGAATTTCTTGGGTGTGTGCGCCATGCACAAGCAGAACAATGTGACGGATGATGCATTGAGGCTACGGGTGTTCAAATATTCATTGGCAGGAGAGGCTAAGAAATGGTTGCAGAACCTACCTCCTCAAACCATAACTACATGGCCAGAGCTTGTTCGAACCTTCTTGGCAAAGTGGTTCCCGGATAGCAAGAAGTCTGAGCTTAGAGATAAAATATACTTCTTCAAGCAAATGCCGGGAGAACATTTACATGAGGCATGGGGTAGGTTCAAGTTATATTTGGTGAGATCACCAAACCATGGGTTCCCTGAACACATTTTGATGGAAAATTTTTACATGGGTTTGGACCCGCTCTCCCAGTCAATTGCAAAGAATGCTGCAGACGGATCTTTCATGGACAAATCATTCTCTAGAATCACCCAAATTCTAGATAAAATGGATAAGCACAATCAAGCTTGGAACTCCGAAGACACCACTGGGGGAATTTCCTATGGGACCCCTTCCATTGCCAACATGGCCAAGG
>ML279563.1:783-42491 GCA_005239495.1 Nicotiana undulata
CCCCGAAACTCACCCGAGGTCCCCGGGACCTCAAACAAACATTCCAACACATCCCATAACCTTATTCAAACTTAATCGAGTCTTCGAACAACTCAAAACAATGCCAAAACACTAAATCAACCTTGGATTCAAGCATAAGAACTTAGAAACTTCAAAATTTCGCCAATGATGCCGAAACCACCCAAAACACGTCCGATTGACCTGGAAATTTGCACACACATCTCAAATGACATTGCGAACCTGTTCCAACTTCCTAAATTCTATTCCGACCCCGATAGCTAATTTTCCACTGCCGACCAAAAATTGCCAAAAACTCAATTTCGCCAATTCAAGTCTAATTCTACTCCGAACTTCAAAATAACATTCCGAACACACTCCTATGACCCGAATCACCTAACGAAGCTATCCGAGCCATAAAATCCACATTCCCAGGTCGTTTACCTAATAGTCAACTTCCGGTTGACTTTTTTAACCATAAGGCCAACTTATGAGACTAAGTGTCTCATTTCTCACTACGACCACTCCGAACCTGAATCAACCGACACAACACAACATAGTTATGCTAAGCAACACATGATAACGTAGAAACGGGGAAAACATGACTAATCTCACGGAACGACCGGCCGGGTCGTTACATAAACAATTCATCATTTCCTTTAATGTTCGATTTTTCCTTTCCGCAACTCCATTGGATTGAGGTGTGTAGGGGCCAGTAGTTTGATGGATAATTCCATATTCCAAACATATTTATGCAAACGGAGATTCATATTCTCCACCCCTATCACTTCTAATCATTTTCATCTTTTTATTCAATTGATTCTCCACTTCATTCTTGTATTTCTTAAATGCTTCAATTTCTTCATCCTTACTATTAAGCAAATAAACATAACAATATCAAGTGCATCGTCAATACAAGTAATAAAATAATTTTTCCCACCTCGAGATGGTGTCAACTTCATATCACAAATATCAATATGAATTAAGTCTAAAGAATTTAAATTCCTTTCAACAGACTTATAAGGATATTTTACAAACTTAGATTCAACACATATTTGACATTTTGATCTATTACACTCGAATTTAGGCAATACTTCTAAATTAATTAGCTTCCGCAAGGTTTTGAAATTGACACGTCCTAAACGAATATGCCATAAATCATTTGACTGCAATAAATAAGAAGAAGCTAAAATTTTATTCATACTGTCAACAACCATTACATTTAGTTTGAAAAGGCCCTCTGTGAGGTATCCCTTTCCAACATACATTTCATTCTTGTTTACAACAACTTTGTTAGAAACAAACACACATTCGAATCCATTCTTAACAAGTAAAGAAGTAGAAACTAAATTCTTCCTAATAGTACGAACATGAAGAACGTTGTTGAGCGTTAACACCTTGCCGGAAGTCATCTTTAGGAATATCTTCCCATAACCTTTAATCTTGGCTGTTGCAGTATTTCCCGTAGAAAGCTCTTCTCCGGGATTAGCAGTAGAGTAAGTCGCAAATGCTTCTTTGATAGCACAAACATGTCGAGTGGCTCCAAAGTCAATCCACAACTCCTTCGGATTTCCAACTAGGTTACATTCCGAAAGAATTTCACACAGATCATCAATGTCATCATTCTTCTCCATTATGTTATCTTGTCCCTTCTTCTTATCCTTTTACAGGAGACGACAATCAGGGGCTTTTTGACCAGCTTTTTCACAATTGTAGCAGTTGCCCTTGAATTTCTTTTTGTTCTGCTCTTAGTCTGTCCAGAAGCTTCCTCTTCTTACTTTTTGGAGCAGCTTCCTTAACTATATTAGCTCCCATGATCGTTGAATTTCTACGAGACTTCTTCTCGATTGTTTTGTTGTCTTTCTCAATCTTGAGACAAATCACAAGATCTTCCAACTTCATTTCTTTGCGCTTGTGCTTAAGATAATTTTTGATATCTCTCCACGAATGAGGTAATTTTTCAATCATTGCAGCCACTTGAAATGCTTCATTCACGACCATACCTTCAGCAATAAGGTCGTGAAAAATAAGTTGAAGTTATTGAACTTGGGTTCCAACGGTTTTGCTCTATCATTTTATAGTCTAGAAACTTGGCAACCACAAACTTCTTCAAGCATGCATCTTCAGTATTGTATTTCTTCTCAAGTACGTCCCATAATTATTTCAAAGTATTCATAGCACTGTAGACATTGTACAAGTCATCCTACAAAGCACTTAGGATATAGCCTTTGCAAAGAAAATATGCATGTTTCCACGCCTCAAAAACCATAAATTCTCATTGTCTGGCATGTCCGCGGCAGACACTGGAGGTTCTTCACTAGTGATTTCTGCATACCAAATGTGGTAAGCCAGAAGAACACCCTTTTCTGCCATCCTTTGAAGTTCACTCTATTAAATTTCCTCCATTTCTCGGTCAGTGAAACAACAGTTCGACTTGACGTGGCTATTGTCGTTGCCGCTACAGTCATAGAAGAATTTCCGTTATCAATTGTCATTTCTCAATGTCAACAACAGAAGAGTTCAATTTATGGCAAAAAACAGAATAGTAAACAGTACTGTAATGAACGATAAACAATACATTTAATAAATAAAAATCAAAGTTTTTATATATTGTTTCACAGTAAAGGATGAAGTTTTTATGTTCTTCAAATCGTTTCTGAATTTTAACACTCCGATGAAGTTTTTATATCTTAAAATCGGAATAGAAAAATTTAGAAGGAGTAGAAAACCACACATATTTTAATCTCCAAAAACAGAATACATAATACAATAATTAATTTCCTTAAGATTGTTAGTTAATATGTATTACTGTAATAAATAACGCAACAATAAACTTTGTGAAATAGAAAACAGAAACATAAAGTTAGCAACAATAGAATGTCGAAATAATTTCTGAAAAAATAATTTCGGAATAAATTGAGCCCACTGTATGTGTGTCCTTAAGGAAATTATTCCCCTAAAGTACCCGAGGTGCTGGAATATTATCCTCCCATAATAGAACGATTTAACTCAGCGGAGTATTGGTACCAAAACGCCGGTGAAACAGCGAACCACTCGAAGGCTGTAAAACACACTGGAAATTTCGTGCAGGAGAAGAAGAAGAAGATCAGAAAATTTCGTAAGGAAATATTTTGGGATTCAAAGCCTATTTAGAGACTTTTTTGCACTGTTTCTGGAAAGGTTTGCAACCTTTCAGAAACAGTCATAGTTGTTGGAACATGTGGGAATATTTCTTGTTTGCAATATTGCGGGAAAATAGAAAACGGATTTAAAATAATTCGGGAAAGAAAACGGAACGGACCAGGCCGCGTCGCAGGTCCTTGGTTATTCCGGTTGAAAATTCGTTAATTAATTAATTAACCAATTGAAATTTTTTTTGTCCAAAAAGATTAATCAAATCCGAAGCCGAGCAATGACGACGCGAGACTTACTTTCTTTCCAACCCATTTAACACCAAGATAAGTGTTTTCTCAATATAAACATATTCACTTTTCTTTCCATCACCAATAAGGGACACTTTGCTCTTTTCAAATCAAAAGGGAGCTCAATTTCCCTCCACTTTCTTCCCTCCATTTCCCATTTACAAATCTTGAATCCCAACAGGAAGTACCTAAATAAGTTTTACTACTATTTAAAGAAAATCTTGTTAAAAGATAAAAAAAATTACTTTAAAGAGTGGATAACTTAAAAAATCTCTTTAGTTTAACATGTTATTCTAAGATGATTGACTTACAAAAACAAGTACTCCAAAATGACAAACAGTTTTGGTCAGAGAGATTTCTGATTTTGTTGCGTCTGTCTTATTCGTTTTCTAATTTTTCTTTTCCTTTTGTGCTGATAGTTTACCATTTTTTCTTCTTTTTTTGGTTCCGGTATCCTTTTTTTGTATATTAGTCAATCTGTGCATGTAGGTTTATAATTAATGCCTATTTTGGGACCACGTCTGTTGTCCTTTTTTCTTTTCCTTTTTCTGAACTGCAATTATTTACATATTGAATTATCTAAAAAGTTCCAACACTTGTTGTGACACCTACTTGTCAGTGCTTGTGAATTTATCGCCTAATGTTCAATATAATATGGAGTAGTTGCTTGTAATATCACGGTTTTTAGTTTTTTTTTTGGCAATGAATTACTTGATATCTTCCGTAGCATTTGAACAGAGGTTGATTATGTGTAACAATTCGATTGGTCGTTCCGAGAGTTTTAGCCTCATTTCCTCTATTTCTGCTTCATTTTGTGTGGTTCAGCTCTTGTGTGTTTTGTTGGGTTGGTTGGCTCGGGTTCGGAGTGGTCGTGGTGAGAAATGAGACACTTAGTCTCTTAAATTGGCCTAATAGTTGCAAAAGTCAATTGGGAGTTGACTTATTGGTAAACGACCTCGGAATGTAGATTTTATGGCTCGGATAGCTTCGTTAGGTGATTTGGGACTTAGAAGTGTGTTTGGAATGTGGTTTTGATATCCGGTGTAGAATTAGGCTTGAATTGGCGGAATTGAGTTTTTGGCGATTTTCGGTCGGCAGTGGAAAATTAGCTATGGGGTCGGAATGGAATTTCGGAAGTTTGAGTAGGTTGGTAGTGTCATGTTGGATGTGTGTGCAAAATTCAGGTCAATCAGACATGTTTTGGATGGTTTCAGCATCTTTGGTGAAATTTAGAAGTTTCAAAGTTCATAGGCTTGAATCCGAGGTGAATTTAGTGTTTTTGCATTTTTTTGGTATTTTGAAGGCTCGACTAAGTTTGAATGAGTTTATGGGATGTGTTGGTATGTTTGGTTGAGGTCCCGAGGGCCTCAGGTGAGTTTCGAGGGGTTAACAGAGTGATTTTTTGCTTTTGAAAGTAGTTGTTCTGGTGTTAATTGTTGCAGAAAATTTTACCCTATGCGTTCGCGGAGGGAGTCTCGCGTTCGCATAGGGGGATTGGGGTGCTGAGGATGATTTTTCTATGCGTTCGTCGAAGGGGAGGTGTGAACGCGAAGTTTCAGGAGGTTGTGAATCGCGAACACGGGTAAGGAGTCGCTTTCGTGAAGTGTTTCGAGCTAGCAGTTGGACCCCATGAATTTGACCTATGCGTTCGCGAGATGGGGTCTGCATTCGCGTAGGTATGGGCTGGAGAAGGTCCGCGTTCGCGTGGTCAAGATGAGTTTGGATATCGTTTTTATAATCCAGTTGATAATAAACTTATTAAAAGTCGTGATGCAATATTTTTTGAAGACCAGACTACTGAAGATCTTGACAAAGCTGAGAAGATAGATTCTCACTAATAAGAGCTTAGTTGATATTGATCCAGTTTTTATTGCCAAGGCACCTACTGCACACGAAGGAACCCAAGACAATATTGAAGATAGTGATCAAGATCAAAATGATCATCATGGTGTAGATGTTATGGATGCTCCAGTTGATGAAGTTGTAGTTGATCAACAACCAATTCCTGCTTAGGTTACTAATTTGAATNGGTTGGTTTGGTTTGGTTTTTGGTTTGGTTCGGTTTTTCGGGTTTTTATGAACACCCCTAGTCTAGATTTAGTGGTTGAGCAGATAGATGTCAAAACTACTTTCTTCATGGTGATTTAGATGAGGAGATTTATATGGAGTAGCCCGAGGGTTCTGTAATTAAGGAAAAGAAAATTGTGTCTGCAAATTGAAAAAGAGTTTGTATGGATTAAAACAAGCTCTAAGGCAATGATATTTGAAGTTTGAATCTGTCATAGAAAAATAAGGGTACAAGAAAATTTCTTCAGACCACTATGTATTCTTCCAGAAGTTCTCTGATGATGATTTTATTATCTTATTGCTTTATGTGGATGATATGNAGTTGATCAACAACCAATTCCTGCTTAGGTTACTAATTTGAATGCAACTAAAACCTCTCTTCGAAGATATACAAGGGACAAACAAAAATCCATGAGTTATCCTCCTGATGAATATGTACTTTTGATTGACACGGGAGAACCTGAGAACTATGATGAAGCCATGCAAGATACTTACAAAGATCCATGGATAGAAGCCATGGAAGGTGAGATGAAGTCACTCCATGAGAATGACACATATGAGTTAGTGAAATTGCCGAAAGGTAAGAAAGCTTTATCAAACAAATGGATATTCAGAGAAAGCAAGATAATCATACCTCTACGCCTAGGTACTAGGCGAGGTTAGTTGTTAAAGGTTTTGGCCAGAAGAAGGGAGTTGAATTTGATGAAATTTCCCCTCTGTTGTGAAGATGTCTTCTATTCGTGTGGTTCTTGTCTTAGCCGCAAGTCTAGATTATGGGTGTTCATGGTTCGGTTTGGATCGGTTTTTCCCTAAAAAGAAACCAAACCAAGTAAGTCGGTTTTTCAAGTATTAGAACCAAACCAAACCAATTAAGTCGGTTTTTCTCGATTCGGTTTATGTCGTTTTTTCGATTTTTTCGGTTATTTATCGGTTTTTATTCAATATAAGACATACACTACCAACACACATATTCCGGCGATCACATTTTCAACGTGACACTATCAAATTAATTGCCCTTTGACAAATCTATTATTTACCAAAATATATTGATGATAATTGAATCAAATTGTTATGAATAATTTAAAGACTCAATTAAAATATTTTTTTTCTAACATAAAATGGATTATTACACTTAACAGAAGAAAACTACCAATCAAACTAGAAATATAAAGGTAAAGAACAGTACTAAAAGTGCAAATCATGAACATTCACCATAAATTTTTTGAAACTTTGTATAAAAATATACATATATATATATATATATATATATNATTAAGGAAAAGAAAATTGTGTCTGCAAATTGAAAAAGAGTTTGTATGGATTAAAACAAGCTCTAAGGCAATGATATTTGAAGTTTGAATCTGTCATAGAAAAATAAGGGTACAAGAAAATTTCTTCAGACCACTATGTATTCTTCCAGAAGTTCTCTGATGATGATTTTATTATCTTATTGCTTTATGTGGATGATATGCTTATTGTTGGCAAGAATAAATCCAGAATTGCAGTCTTTAAGAAGCAGTTGAGAAAATCATTTGCGATGAAGGACTTGGGTCCAACAAAGAAAATCTTGAGTATTCAAATCCACCGACAAAGGAGTTATTTTTGTCCCAAAAGCAATATATTGAGAAGTTACTCAAGAGGTTCAATATGATAGATGCAAAAATGGTTAGTACTCCTCTTTCTAAACACTTCAAATTAAGTATTAGTCAGAGTCCATCTACTGATGAAGAGAAAAATGAGATGTCTCGTATNGTATTAGAACCAAACCAAACCAATTAAGTCGGTTTTTCTCGATTCGGTTTATGTCGTTTTTTCGATTTTTTCGGTTATTTATCGGTTTTTATTCAATATAAGACATACACTACCAACACACATATTCCGGCGATCACATTTTCAACGTGACACTATCAAATTAATTGCCCTTTGACAAATCTATTATTTACCAAAATATATTGATGATAATTGAATCAAATTGTTATGAATAATTTAAAGACTCAATTAAAATATTTTTTTTCTAACATAAAATGGATTATTACACTTAACAGAAGAAAACTACCAATCAAACTAGAAATATAAAGGTAAAGAACAGTACTAAAAGTGCAAATCATGAACATTCACCATAAATTTTTTGAAACTTTGTATAAAAATATACATATATATATATATATATATATATNGTGGATGATATGCTTATTGTTGGCAAGAATAAATCCAGAATTGCAGTCTTTAAGAAGCAGTTGAGAAAATCATTTGCGATGAAGGACTTGGGTCCAACAAAGAAAATCTTGAGTATTCAAATCCACCGACAAAGGAGTTATTTTTGTCCCAAAAGCAATATATTGAGAAGTTACTCAAGAGGTTCAATATGATAGATGCAAAAATGGTTAGTACTCCTCTTTCTAAACACTTCAAATTAAGTATTAGTCAGAGTCCATCTACTGATGAAGAGAAAAATGAGATGTCTCGTATTCCTTACTCTTCTGCGGTTGGTGGCTTGATGTATGCTATGGTTTGCACTACACTAGATATTGCACATGCCGTTGGTACTGTTAGTAGATTCCTTTCTAATCATGGAAAAAAAACATTGGGATGCAGTAAAATGGATATTAAGGTATTTGAAAGTTACTGTAGGTATAAGATGTTCTTTGGCAATGGCAAGCTTGAACTTGTTTTGTTACGCAAAATCTGATTTAGGAGTAAATCTTGATAATTCAAGATCCACTTCCGATTATTTGATCACTTTTGCAGGGGGCTGTTTCTTGGAAATCTAGACTACAAAAGTGCATAACTCTATCCACGACATAAGACGAATATATTGTTGTCACAGAACGTTCCAAAGAACTATTATGGATGAAGGAGTTTATTAATGATCTTGGTTTTGAGCAGCCAAGATACATCTTATTTTGCGATAATCAGAATGTTGTCTGTCTCACCAAGCACTCCACTTTTCATTCTAAGACCAAACACATAAATAGAAAGTATAATTGGATAAGAATGGCCGTGGAAGAGAAATTATTTGAGGTTGAGAAGATATAAACTGATGAAAATCCTTCGGATATGCTAACAAACGCGGTGGTTGCAGATAAGCATGCATTTTGCAGAAAATTGGCAGGCATGAAGCTTGTCAATAGTTCCTCTACTTGAACACATATTTGGTCCCTTGGCTGGAAAGCGAGTTTGTTGGTCCCATGCCCATGTTGTCCAGCCAAAGGCCCAATGGCCTAATCCTATTGTAACGACCCGAACAGTCGTTCTGAGAGTTATAGCCCCGTTTTTCCCATTTTTTGCTTCTTTATATTTTGTTCAGCTGTGTTGAGTCGTATCTGGTTGGTAGGTTTGGGCCCGTAGTAGTGTTGGAATGAAATGAGACACTTAGTCTCTAATTTAGAAAGCTAAGTTAGAAAAGTCAGCCGGAAGTTGACTTATGAGTAAACGAATTCGGATTTGGATTTTTATGATTCGGTTAGCTTCGTTGGGTGATTTTTGACTTAGGAGTGTGTCCGGAATGTAATTTGGAGGTCCCTGGTACAATTAGGCTTGAATTGGCGAAAGTTGGAAATTGGGCTTTATTACGTGTATATACATAAAGTACTATATTATATGAATAGAAGTGGGCTAAGCCCATTCTCTAAGAGCTGCCACGTTTTCAATGGCTTAAAAGTAATATATATATATAAATATATTAGGTAATTAATTCCTGGGTCTTAGAAACAAAGAGGCAAAACACTCAAAGAAGAATTATTGTGGAAAACAAATTATCGGCGACATCGTAAGAAGCTCCGTTGTTGGATTTCATAGCGCAAGTATTACTAAATTCTAGTATATGTTTTAATTGATTGTAGTCAAGTACATATTTTAGCAGTATAGGGTATGAGAATAATGGGTATGCCATAATTAATAGACATAATAACTATACAATGATGAGATTCGAAAAAGAAATAGGAATTATTTTTCCATGAACCTACTGTTTTGGTTCTCTAATTTGGGAGATACAATTATCATTCCATGACAGAAGCATTTAGTATCTTTGAATTTTTGAGAAGGCCAGCGTGGTGGCTTCTGAAATACCCACTGTTCGGCAATTTGTGCACAATCAAAGTCAAAGTGCGTTGTTCTTTTTGTAATCTGTCTAATATTTATGATGTGGGGAAAATGTTTGCTTACTGGTCGAAAAAGAGGAAATCAATAAATACCAAAGCAATTTTCACTATCACAAAGACGAAAGTACTTCGTTAGACAACATAATTGTATACAAATTAGTTATTAATTGGACCGAGGATTGACTTTGATTTTTGACTTGTCCTGAGATTATGAAAATTATCCACCTAGACTAATTAGGATGTGTTATTCAATATTGTAGATAGATTCGGAGCCTTTGGAGATCGAGTCGAGGGACGAGGAAATCCCGGAGTAGGATTATACGCTGTTAAGGTAAGTAACAGTTTTAACTCTGTCTTTGAGGGTATAAATCCGTAGAATTTTATATCATGTGACTGTTTGGAGGTGATACCCACTCTAGGTGATGGGCGTGTGGGTGTACACCTCGAGGGATTGAGACTTGGTCTGTCCTGTGACGCTTGAGGCCTAATAGCCATTATCTGTGTTTACGTAGTTACTTGTTGTTGAACTTGTTTGCCTTCATGTTAGAGATCATTCTTAGGCTTTATTCATGCTCACATTAATTATACTCAGTCACAAAAATTATTGTACATGTTTACCTTAGTCTCTATTATTTGCTAATATGCTGTGATACTTGATGTGGGTTGTGTCCCCTTATTTTTTGATGATGGTGAGGCTAGTGAGGTACATGATTGAGTGAGACCGAGGGCCTGATTTTGAGGATATTAATACCATAGCGCGTGAGTTGTCCGCGTAACACGTGAGTTGACCGTGCGAGTCCAGGTATTGATACCATAGCGTGTGAGTTGTCCGCGTAGAACGTGAGTCGACCGTGCAGATCCAAGTATTGATATGACGGCCTGATTGTGAGGATATTAATACCATAGCGCGTGAGTTATCCGCGTAGCACGTGAGTTGACTGTGCGGGTCCAGGTATTTATACCATAGCGCGTGAGTTGTTCGCGTAGCACGTGAGTTGACCGTGCGGTACCAGGTATTGATATGATAGCATGTGAGTTGTCCGTGCTTGGCGCTTGGTCTTTGGGAGCCCCTCCGGAGTCTGTACACACCCCCAGTGAGCGCAGAGTGTTGAGTGTATTGAGTGTTGAGTGTTGAGTGCCGAGTGGGAGTGTTGAGTGATGGAGTGACATTGCTGTGAGGTTGCATTTACTTTTGTTGTTTCTGCATTTATATGTTAAATTTCTTTGTAACATTTACCGAGTTATGGAATTTACCTGTTTATTTTAATATTGTGAAAATATATAATTGGACTATTTTACTTAGCTCGTCACTACTGCTCAGTTCCTTAGTTATTTTTGTTACTACTGAGTCGGTTGTACTCATACTACACTGTTGAATCAAGTTACTGCATGGTTTTGAAGAATGACAAACGACAACACAGTTGAACCAGGTCCATCAGGGCAAACATAGTCAAGCAGACTAGATGGCACGAGAAGATTCCATGCGCAGGAGATACACATCATCTCAGAATTAAGGGGTTATCTCCTAAGCGAAAAGGTTGCAAATTGATAAGGAGATGGACTTCGCATTCAGGTAGGATAGAATCAAGATAAAGGAAGATCAAGGAAGTTGAGATAGACTCAAACTCTTCCACTAAGGAAGAGTTGCATCAGAACTGAACAACAACATCTCAACTACTGATTCTATAAATTGTTGAAGCATTCCTGCTGAAGAAATTGCGCACAAACACATAAGTGAAACAAGAATTGAAAGCAAAATTACCAAAGCAATTTTGGAAGTAGTTCATGTGAAGAATCCTTGTGCGACTCAAAAGCTACTAGAACCAGCTCAAAGAACCAGTTCCATCTGTTGTCTTTCGAGTCTAGTTGTTTGTAGTAGGTGATTACATATTGTATCTTTCAGCTTTATCTAGAAGCAATTGTAATAGGTACACATCGTTCAAGTTAGAGTTAACTTGAAGTTTGTCGCAATTAGCTAGAGGCTAGTTTGCCACAAAGGGATTAGAGTTAGTCCTTAGGTTTACAAAAGAGTTTATTTTGTAAATGTTGTTTGGCTCATTGACATAGTGAAGAGTTTGGGAAAATCCTACTGGGAAGTAGGTCGTGGTTTTTTCACCTTTTGAGCCAGGTGTTTTCCACGTAAAATTGTTGTGTTCTTTTATTTCTGCAATTACTTTTCCGCAAACTGTAGAAGTTGGAACACCTAGAAGAACTTGGTTCTTCTATAGAGACTGCACTCGGAAATTGGACACCACACAAATCACCCCCCCTCTTGTGTGGTATTGACGTATAAAACATCAATTGGTATCAGAGCAGGGTATCCTTGAGAAGGCTAACACCTTGGGAAAAGATCAAAATGAGTGCACCACCTGGAAACTGGGAGGGACAATCAACTGCAAGGCCACCACTCTTTAATGGCCAATATTACTCCTGGTGGAAGAACAGGATGAAGTATCACTTGATTGGAGAAAACTATGAACTCTGGGACATAGTCACTAATGGTCCTTTAGCCACCATGAAGAAAACTGCTGAAGGAGTAGATGTGCCAAAAACTAGAGCTGACTGCACTACTGAGGATCTGAAGAAATGGGAGAAAAATTCTAAGGCCAAAAAGTTGCTAGTTTGTGGACTAGGTCCAGACGAGTATAGTAGGATGCAAAGCTGCACCACTGCCAAAGAAATTTGGGATACCTTGCAAGTAGCCCACGAAGGAACACCTCAAGTGAAAAGATCAAGAGGTACTCTACTATACTCTCAGTATGAAAACTTCACTATGAAAGAAGGAGAGACAATCCAAGAGATGTACACGAGGTTCACAACTCTGACAAATGAACTCAAGTCTCTTGGAAGAGTCATTCTTGAAGAGGACAGGGTGGAGAAGATCCTGACAAGGGTCTTACCAATTTCCTGGGAAAGCAAAATCACTGCTATCCAGGAATCCAAAATATGGCAACCCTCAGATTGGACGAGCTAATTGGAAACCTCACTGCCTACGAACTTAGAAGGTAGACAATAAAAATGGATGCTCCTAAGAAGGAAAGAAGTCTAGCACTGAGAATCACTGAGGGAGAATATCTGGAGGAAGACGAGATGGCTATGATCACTAAGGAATTCAGAAACTTCCTCATAAGGAAAAAAGGCATATCAAGAGGTGGAAACTACAACAAAGCTAAAGCTCCAGAAAAGACAACCAACGAAGGATGATACAAATGTGGAAAGACTGACCACCACATCAAGAACTGTCCTCAGTGGGAAGTGGAATGGAAAAGGGAGAGATCCTAACGAAGGAACAGGAAGAAGGAACTGGTCCAACCCAAGAAAACCACAACAAAAGCTATGGTTTTTTCTTGGGGGGAAAAGCTCAGATGAAGAATCAGAAGATGGTGAGAATGAAGAACATGCGCTCATGGCAATTGGTGAATCTGATGAGGAATCATATGAAGAACCAGAGGTAAGTATATCCTATCTCAAAAACAAGATAAAGTTCCTATCTAAAGAAAAACTCTCTGAGTTGCTACTTGATTTCATGGATGATTCCGAAGAAACAAACAAATAGAAATAACAACTCTCTAAAGAATGTGTAATGTTAAAAGCAAAGTGCAAGAACCTGGAAATCAGAGTAAGTGAATCTGAAAAGGAAAACACTGCCTTGAAGAACCAGGTTCATCCACTTGAACTAAGATCCTAGAACTAAAATCTGAAAATTTAAAATTGAAACTAGGAACTAGTAAAAAAACTGTTGATCATTCTCATATCATGTTAGAAGAAAATATGGGAAAACTAAAGGATAAGATGTACACTAAGGATGACAGATAAGGGCACTAAAAGAAGAACTTGGTAAAGTCAAACATGAATTAGATCGAACTTGCAAATGGAATAAATCCTCTGATGCCTTGACATGGCTTCAAGAAAATCATCGTAGCAACAGAAGAGGACTTGGCTTTGGGAGTCAAATTCCCAATTGGGATCCCAAAAGCAAGTATCTCACTCTTCCTGAGAATAAAACGTGCACCCACTGTGGTAAGACTGGCCACTACAAAATTGAATGTATTGCAAAAGAGCAGGCCAGTCGAAGGAATGAATGTTTTGTACGAACGAAAAACTGGTTACCAAATTGGGCTAGAAAAAGCTTGATTCATCCTTTCTCTCATAGAAAAAGACCCAAACTGGTTTGGGTCCCTAAGACTAACCCCTGATTTCTTGTTGTATGTTCAAGTGAGAGGAAGCAGGCAAATTTGGTACCTAGACAGCGGCTGCTCAAAACATATGACTGGGAACAAGGAACAGTTCCTTTCACTTGAAAACCTCAAAGGAGGAAATTTCTCCTTTGTAAATGGAAAGAAAGGTGAAATTATTGGGGTTGTTAAGGTAGGTAAGTATGGCACACATTCCATTGATAATGTGTACTTGATAGATGGCTTGAAATATAGCCTGATCAGTGTGTCACAATTGTGTGACATAGGTAACCTGGTTGCATTCACTTCCACAAAAATGTTTTGTGATTTAACTTGCTTACTGACAAGATTGTTTTGCAGGGAAAAAGAGTGAATAACATCTATGTCATAGACCTGTCCACACTATCAGAAAATGAACTCACTTGCTTAAGTGTGTTGGACAGTGATCCCCTCCTTTGGCACAAAAGACTTGGTCACGCTAGTCTAGATCAGCTTAACAAATTAGTTTCCAAGGGCTTAGTGGTAGGGCTTCCTAACATTAAGTTCAAGGAAGACAAAGTTTGTGAGGCATGTGAAAGGGGGAAGCAGGTAAGATCCTCATTCAAAAGCAAGAAAATGGTCAGTACCACCAGGACGTTGGAACTGGTTCATATGGATCTATGTGGTCTTATGAGAACTCTGAGCAGAGGTGGTAAGAAATATGTTATGGTAATAGTTGATGACTACTCAAGGTTCACTTGCACCTTATTTATGACATCTAAAGATGAAGCATTTGATATGTTTACTTCATTTGTTAGAAAAACTCAAAAACAATTAGGAAATCAACTAGCATCAATAAGATCTGATCATGGTACTGAATTTGAGAATGCAAAGTTTGCTGAATTCTGTGATGAACATGGCATAAATCACAACTTTTCTGCCCCTAGAACCCCACAACAAAATGGGGTTGTTGAAAGAAAGAACAGAACTCTTGAAGATATGGCTAGAACCATGCTTCTTTCTAGCAAACTACCCCATAGCTTCTGGGCAGAAGCAACAAACACTGCATGCTACATAATAAATTGATGCATGACCAGACCACTGGTAGAGAAAACTCCTTGAATTACTTAAAGGGAGAAAGCCCAACATATCCCACCTTAGGGCTTTTGGATGCAAGTGCTTTGTGCACAACAATGGCAAAGATTCCCTAGGTAAATTTGATCCCAGAAGTGATGAGGGAGTATTCTTGGGATATTCATCACATAGCAAAGCTTATAAAGTATATAATAAAAGAACTATGTATGTAGAAGAGAGTGTGCATGTTGTTTTTGATGAAACTAACACTCTTTCTGAGAGACAGGAACTAGAAGATGAGGAGCTTGGACTGGTCAGAAGCAGTGAACAAACTGGAGAAAATATGGAGGATGGAACAGGTGATGGACCAGGTCCAACTACCCCAAGAAACATGATAAGGGGAACTCAACAACAAACTACTCTGGATCTTGGCCATGATCCTGTTCCACAACAACAAGACACCATAGGATCATCAAGTCGTGAACAATTGGTGCTCAAACCACACAGATATCAAAGTTCTCACCCCCTTGAGAACATCATAACTGATTTGACATCCGGAATCAAAACCATATCCTTTTTGAAAAATCTGTGTGCATTTGATGCCTTTCTATCTTTGATTAAACCAAAAAACATTGCTGAAACCTTACATGATGCTGACTGGGTAAATGCCATGCAAAAAGAGCTAAATCAGTTTGAAAGAAGTCAAGTATGGCACTTGGTACCCAGACCACTAGACAGATCAGTGATTGGCACAAAGTGGGTCTTCAGGAACAAACTCGATGAATATGGAACGGTTACAAGAAACAAGGCTAGACTGGTTGTCCAAGGATATAGTCAAGAAGAGGGAATTGACTATGATGAGACCTTTGCTCCTTTGGCAAGAGTGGATGCAATCAGACTTCTTATAGCATTTGCTGCTTACATGGAATTCACTCTCCACCAGATGGATGTAAAAAGTGCTTTTCTCAATGGCTACCTAAAGGAAGAAGTATTTTTCAAATAGCCTCCAGGATTTGAAAGCAAGGAGACACTTGACCATGTGTATAAACTTGACAAGGCCTTTTATGGACTCAAACAAGCACCAGGAGCATGGTATGAGCGGCTATCTAAATTCCTGCTAGAACATGACTACAAACGAGGTAAAATTGATAGCACCTTGTTCTTAAAGGAAAAAGGTAAAGATCTCCTGGTTGTGCAAATATATGTGGATGATATCATATTTGGAGCAACCTCTGAGAAATTAAGTAAGGAATTTTCCAAGCTTATGGGGAGTAAGTTTGAGATGAGTATGATGGGTGAGCTAAACTTCTTTTTAGTCTTGCAAATTAAGCAAAACTCAAATGGAACAATGATTCATAAACAAAAATATGTGAAAGAATTGCTCAAAAGATTTAAAATGGAAGACTCAAAAGAAATAGACACCCCCATAGCCACAACTACAAAATTAGATGTGGATGAACCTAGTTCATCCGTTGATCAAAAGTTGTACAGAGGGATGCTTGGGTCTTTATTATATCTCACTGCCAGCAGACCTGACATTGTGTTTAGTGTAGGGTTGTGTGCTAGATTTTAGTCAAATCCAAAGGAGTCCCATCTAACCGCGGTGAAGAGAATTCTGAGATATTTGAAAGGCACCACTGATTTATGCCTTTGGTATCCTAAAGGTAGTAATTTCGACCTTGTAGATATGCTTATGAAGATTATGCCGGTTTCCTGGTTGACAGGAAAAGTACTTCAGGCATGGCTCACTTTTTGGGCTCTTGTCTAGTGTCTTGGGCCACCAAGAAACAAAACTCAGTAGCCTTGTCTACTGCTGAGGCTGAATATGTGGCTGCAGCCTCATGCTGTGCTCAGTTGCTATGGATCAAGCAACAACTCATGGATTTTGGTATAGAGGTTGGATGTATTCCTATTTTCTATGACAACACTAGTGAAATTAGTATGAGAAGAACCCAGTTCATCATAAGAGAACCAAGCACATAGATGTCAGACACCATTTCCTAAGAGATAACTATGAAAAAGGAATGATCTCAATTGAATTTTGTGCTACTGAAAAACAAATTGCAGATATCTTTACTAAAGCACTAAGTAGGGAGCATTTTTAGAGAAACATGTTAGAATTAGGGATGATTAAGATCACCTAATTTAAAAAAAAAATATTTGGCTAGAGACACTAAAATAGGTAACTAACCAGATTAATCATTGCTCAGTATTATGTCTTTAATGCCATACTCTCTTTCCATATGTTAATATGATTCTTTGGTTACTAATGATATTTTTCTATCTTTGTAAATTAAGACCAACTAAAGACTCTAACACGATGAACCCGGTTCATCGTTGCTGGTTCATCTGAATGACAATGTACGTGCTCATCACTATACACTTATTGAAATAATTATAGTCACACATGAGCAGGACTCTATCTTTTTTTTTCTTTCATTTCAAATTATCAGTACTTATCCCAAAATGAACCCGTTCCAAAGAGGCCAATCAAATCTTAATTAGCCTAGATTTAGGGAGTCATAACCGTCTAATCTACTGACACTCCTGCAGCGATTAGGCTCTTACTTGACCAAGAATTAAGCTTGTTGTGCATTTAATAACCACACCTTTAAAAATCCATCATTACCTCTCTTATTCAAAAGTATAACCGTCGAACCAAGTTCATCATTCCTCTCAACCAAAGTGATAAATACTGTTCTCTCTCCAAATCTTCATAACAATGTCTTCCACACCACCCCCTGCTACATCTTCATCAACCACCCCTGATTGCGGTGTCGGTCTTGAAGACACTGCTCTAATTCTCCATCGATACACAACTCTCCCTTACAATCTCCAACCAGGTCTTCAACCCCTCAAAACGCCCCAGTTCCAGAACCCATTCCTGAACCCACTCCTTCACCCCAAACCGTTCCAGCCGTTACACCTAGCCCTACTCCAGTCCCCAGAAAACGTAGAGTGAAAATGTTAGCCAAAAAAATAGTTGCATCTGGTCCTCTTGCCAAGAAATTTAATGAAAAACTTCAAGCCAGTCAGGACCAAGATTCTAAAAATTCAAGCGAGTCCTTTAAATCCGCAAATGAGGAAGAAGCAACAGGTTCATCTGATACTGAGAAGGCAAATTCTGAAGTTAGGTCTGAACCTGAAATGGCTGAAAATAGGTTTATTTTGATTGGGTCTGTAGTGGATGTAGAAGTACCTAATAGGAGAAGGAAAATTAGGAAAAGGACAGAAATTGAGAGAGAGAGAGAGAGAGAAGGGAGTTCTGAAAGGGGAACTGGGAAGGAAGGTGCCACTCTGGCAATCTGTGGCCCCACTCCTGTGGTCGTTGAGGAGGGAGTCAAGGAATTAGGGGGAAACAACTGTGGGGAAGCAACAGCAGGACTAGAAGGTCTACAACATGCAGTGGATGAACCTAGTTCATCTATTGAAGAAACTCTGGCTGACTTGATGAGAAAGTTGGGGGAAACCTACAAACCCAAGAAAAAGAGAACCCCCAAACCCAAGAAAGTTGATACACCAGTACCAACCAAGAAGAGAAAGGCCTCGTCAACTGCTGATGCTCCTTCCCCTAAGAGTCGTGCTACTAGAAGCACTGTTAGGCAAAGTAAAGAAGAAATGGAGAAAGCTCTGAGAGAGAGCAAGAAGAAGAAAGCTACCAAGGGAAAGGCAAAAGTTGGGGAGCCTGTTGAGACAGTTCAGGTTGATGATGATGAGATGGACCTGGTCCATCAGGAGGAACAACCAACACAGGTTGAGGTTGAGACACCAAAGCCCAAGAAAGCCAAGACTTCTTCCAAGAAGTCAGCATCTATGTCTGCCAAACCCTCAATAGTTGCCAAGAGGACCAGGTCTCTATCAAAGAAAGTGAAGATCATTGATGATGCTTAATGGAATGGAGAGGAAGCAGAAGTATCTGATGAAGAGACAAACAAACTCACGAAGTTTGGGAAGCGTACTATCTTAAAAGGGAAGCCTTTTAGGGACCTTGAGGAGTCCAGGATGATATTTCTGGTAGAAACTTTGGATGTGCAGGGTTGGAAGAATATGGTCCTTCATCTTGATGGGAGGCTGGCTAGGAATGAGTTGGTGGAACTTATGGCAAATGCAGAGGTTAAAGATGGAAAGGTGTCTACTAAGGTCCAGGGAGTTGAGATTTCCTTTGATGCAAAGGAATTGGGGGACATACCGCATATCCCTTCTGAGGGGTATGATGACTACACCAGGCAAAGGTGGCCTAGTTTGGATGGTTTGCCTTCAGCCCTTCAAACCACAAGTTTTTTCAGTGAGAATGAGCAAGAGCTGGAGCCCAGGGCAGTGTTTAAGAGTGAGATGAGGCCTCAGCACAAACTGCTCTTCGAGTTTGTGATCAAGTGTCTACTTTCTAGGCAACATCGAAGGCACATTGCAAGCTATATTGATCTCACCCTCATGGAGTGCTTATACAATGGTAAACAAATCAATTGGCATGCCTTCATTATTCAACTCTTGGTAAGGGTTGTGAATGGATCCAAGGCACATGCTATACTGTATGGGTTCATCTTAACTACTGTGCTTGCTCACTTCAAGGTGCCAGTGGAGAAGGCTGAAATGGTGACTGCTAAGGACCACTTTGGGAAGAACACGCTACTGAACTGTGACTACATTGTGAACATTCCTGAGAATGAACCTAGTTCATCTAGGAAGATGCCTGTTAATAGCAAGGTCAGGATGCTTGTGCATGAAGGTGAGGTCAAGGATGCTGAGATCCTTCGTTTGAAAATTCGCCTTACAGAGGTTGAAGCTGAGCGGGATGCTCTCAAAGCAGAATTAGCTAAGGAAAAGGAGAAGAATGAGGGTGTGCTGCAACAAATGCTCTCCCTTCTTCAAGCCAAGAACACAACCCCTGCCCCCTCCCAACCTTAGATGTCCAGTGCCTCCAAAACCCCCCTCTATGACCCAGTTTGGGATTGTCTGATTCTGTTTTGTTTTTGTTGTTTTTTGCTCATGGTTGTGGCTGTCTTTATTTCTTTTTGTGTATGGTGCCTGAACAATTATCCAATCAATGAATCTTTCTATTATGTTATTGATTTTTTCTCAGTTTCTTAAATAGCTTACATTTTTCTGGTTTCTTTTGATGATTAATTCATGCTTTGCATCTGCAGTTGCCTCAATGGCCATGAGTAATTATTTATATTCTGTTAAGTTTATCATTTTGAAACTTTTCGATGATGCCAAAAGGGGGAAGATATGTGCTTTTCAAAGTATTGTGATGTTTATAACCTAATGAACCTGGTTTCTCTATGATAAATGCTTAATGCTATAAAAAGTGTCTATGTTGGATTGAAGTATTTACAGGGTTAAGCACAGAGTTTGTCATCATCAAAAAGGGGGAATTTGTTGAATCAAGTCACTGCATGGTTTTGAAGAATGACAAATGACAACACAGTTGAACCAGGTCCATCAGGGGAAACATAGTCAAGCAGACAAGATGGCACGAGAAGAGTCCATGCGCAGGAGATAAACATCATCTCAGAATTAAGGGGTTATCTCCTAAGCGAAAATGTTACAAATTGATAAGGAGATGGACTTCACATGCAGGTAGGATAGAATCAAGATAAAGGAAGATCAAGGAAGTTGAGATAGACTCAAACTCTTCCACCAAGGAAGAGTACAACATATCAACTACTGTATCTATAAATTTTTGAAGCATTCCTGCTGAAGAAATTGCGCACAAACACAGAAGTGAAACAAGAATTAAAAGCAAAATTACCAAAGCAATTTTGCAAGCAGTTCATGTGAAGAATCCTTGTGCGACTCAAAAGCTACTAGAACCAGCTCAAAGAACCAGTTCCATGTGTTGTCTTTCGAGTCTAGTTGTTTGTAGTAGGTGATTACATATTGTATCTTTTAGCTTTATCTAGAAGCAATTGTAATAGGTACACAGCGTTCAAGTTAGAGTTAACTTGAATTTTGTCGCAATTAGCTAGAGGCTAGTTTGCCACAAAGGGATTAGAGTTAGTCCTTAGGTTTACAAAATAATTTATTTTGTAAATGCTGTTTAGCTCATTGACATAGTGAAGAGTTTGGGAAAATCCTACTGGGAAGTAGGTCGTGGTTTTTTCATCTTTTGAGCCAAGTGTTTTCCACGTAAAATTGATGTGTTCTTTTATTTCTGCAATTACTTTTTCGCAAACTATAGAAGTTGGAACACCTAGAAGAACCTGGTTCTTCTATAGAGGCTGCACTCAAAAATTGGACACCACACAAATCACCCCCCTCTTGTGTGGTATTGACGTATAAAACATCACACACCCTGCACTTTATGTGAAGATCCAGGTGAGTTAGAGCGCGGCGATCGTTGATTTCAGGCCGGCTATTTGTGGAGATTGCAAGGTAGCAACCAGCATCCGCAGGACCTTGTTACTCTTTTATCATTTATTCTTTTGGACTGTATTGACAATTAGACAATTTAGATATTTTAGTTCATAGTTTTAGACGCTCATGACTTAGTGACACCCTGATGTTTGAGGCTTGTCTTCCGTATTTTATATTATTTATAATTAGATTTATTTGTTTATGAGAAATTTATATGTTGGAAATATTTTATTAATTTCATAAATCAATTTAGTAGTAAAATTTTGGGTAATAGGCTTTCCTTGTAACAAGATAGACGCCATCACGACCTAGGTTAGAATTTGGATCGTGACACCTATTCTCTTTTGGTTTTCACTCCTATTCGGAATTGGATTCGGTGTTTATTCCTATTTAGAGTTGGTTTTGGCTTTAAGAGAAAGCACCACTCATTATCTATAAATAGGACAACCTTGGAGAATTGTTCTATGCTCATTGGTACAAGTCTTTGAAAGACTTAAGCACATAAAATTAGCTTTTGAGAGAAATTTCATCAAGAGAGAAGAGACAAGAAAAGTATTTGTTTTGCTGCAGTTTTTTGTTCCGACCAACCAACTTCAAATCACGCTTTCTAATTCGTTAACCGTTGGATTGAGCTGAAATTTTGTCTGAGTGTTCGTAACATCTTAGTCTTTGATTTGAGCTGGAGATCATATTTGGAGGCCCGTAGCATGTGATTTTGAGTCCCGAACAACAGCTCTAATTTGTGGCTTCTCCTCTTTCTTCAATTGATTTGTCGTTGCTCTTGTTGCTATTGTTGCTTTGTGTTTGGCACTTGTTGTGCAGACAATTTGTAGAACTTTTGTAACCCTCTTATTGCTAGTGTCTCTTTTCGGATCTTTGTGATATCGTGGTTTTTACCTTTGATTTGATGGGTTTTCCACGTTAAAATTTGGTGTTCTTTATTTTCTTTATTTTCAGGTTTGCCTCTTCCTCAACTTAACAATTATATGAGAGCAAGGTTCAGGACAGGTTCATCTTGACGAATTTAGTTCTAATTGCAACATATTTGACGGTAATCATGATTCTTGTCTGAAAAATTTGACCAGAGTACTACTCACATTGAGACAAATTTTGTGGTGGAGATTTGGAGATGCGACATATTGAAGACTATGTGAAGAAGATAGATCAAAATTATTTTCTTAGAAAATTTAGGCCAATTGGGAGAATTGTTAGGTGTTGTCCTAAGAGGTCGTTTGGTAGAGTGTGTTAGAGAAAATAATGCATGCATTAGCTTAGTGTATTAGTAATACCTTGTTTGGTACACTTTTTCAATCTATGTATAATTAATACAAGCATTAGTTATACACCCTATTTGGTATTATCCTATGTATAGCTAATGCATAGAAAATCATGGCATTAGCAATACAAAGATTATTAATGCATGCATTAGCATGGTTAAATACAAAATTATCCTTAAAGTTAAAGAATATGGAGGGCTTTTTTGTAAACAACTAATTTTCTTACAAATTATGCAATGCATTTTAATTTTTAATACACCACACCAAACAATGCATAAGAAATAATCTCTATATAACTAATACTTGCATTGCTAACCCCTGCATTACTAATACACCTTATTTTGCATTATTCTTATACGCCCTACGAAATGACCCCTAATTTTCTTACCATATTTGATTTTCTATCTTGAAGGAAAGGGCAACATATTACCATACCGGGTTTTCCTTCTAGTAGAAATAAATTATAAATCTCTCATATTTGACTAATTTTTTCTTGTAGGAAAAATGTGTGAACTTCTATAAATCGAGAATTCTTCCTTCTCATTCAACAGCATCCACAATGTAGAGTTATGGGGTTTGAGAGTCTTGTTTAGGGGGAAAACTTTACGGGACAACTGAATTGTGTCACTTGTGTTCGCCTCTTCGCGAGGTCGTTCTCTCGATATTTTGTATTCTCTTTTATATAGTGGATTAGTCATCTCCACTGTGGACGTAGCCGAACCACACTAAATATTTTTGTCTCATTTGGTATATTTCTCTTTTACTTACTGATTATCGTCGTTCACGGTTTACCTTGCTAGTTTAATCATCCCACTATTAAGAATGATGAAATCACAATAGTCTAACGTAGGCCCAAACGCTTAGAGGTCGAGTAGTCTTTCTTTCCATTCCCCCTTCCTTTCTTCTTCCGCCTATCATAATTTGATGTTGTGCTATCCTAAATTCCTGATTAATTGGAAAAAAATTGATCATACATTTGTGTTTGATATGTCCAAAAACTCTTCTAAGAAAAGTTGTTTTCAATAGAAGAAAAACATGACTTCTTACACGTATGGCTAGAAGTCATTTTCCTTGACAATTATGAATTTATTACTCTCCAGCTTGGTAACGAAATCTCAAAAGTGAATATCTGTAAAAAAGACAAAAAATAAATAAATCAAAAGTTACAAGTAATCAATAAATGTTTAGTTCCCACAAATTTAAGGTATATGCCTAAAACCATATATGAACTAGTAAATTTATCCGCATTTCGTGCGATTAATAATAAGAATTTAAGAAATATTTTTTTATAGATTTCTTTGAGTTATAAGAAGTAAAATATTTAATATATATTACATACAAAACTAAATCTTATAAATTTAATCGTGAGTTCACATTTATATTATGTAATCATCTAACATCAAAGAAATAGTTCATGATACAATTAAAAGTCGGAAAAAATCAATTCCTTGTTAACTTGAAAGCTTTTCCCATGCAGTGTCTTTATGGCATCTCAGTCTAATATTAATTAGTACTCCCTCCGATCCACAATAAGTGACCAATTTGCTTTTTGCACACACATTGAAAAAAATACTAAATTCTATACAAAAATACCTAGTATGACTAAACGATCCTTAATTAAATATTTAATATGAGAAGTAAGAAAACTTTTTAGGGATATGTACATAAGGGTTATTTTGCAAAAACAAATTAAATTCTTTCTTGATTATATAATTAAATGGACACTTATTTTGGACCAAAATATAAAAGCAAATTGGTCACTTATTATGGACCGGAGGGAGTACTATTTCTGAATAAATCTATTCAGACCTTTTAAAAGTATCCCGAGCGCGCGTGTGTCCAATTCTTCAAAAATATAAGTATTCTTTTTTTGATTTCTCACCCGGTATCCGGTACCTACATTGGAGCCTGACTAATTCGGATCCGCATCGTGAAGCCCCGCATTGGGGGTAAAGCGCTCCCTAACAAAGGCGACTCCAAACCCACTCGAAACCTCTGGTTAAGGATGAAGGAGTACTTACCACTCCACCACAACTCTTGTTGGTAAAAATATAAGTATTCAACGCAAGAACAATGACATTTTTGAAGGACATTGTTTCTGAATACCTAAGACGTAAGTTATAGGTTTCACAACATAACTTATACTTATAGGTTATAGCATATCAATATTTGTCGAGATTTAAAGTGTATTATTTTGAAAATTCATGTGGCACCAAACATGGAATTAAACATCATGATGTTCCCATCCAACCAAAAATTATTGGCAAAAACATAGAAAAATATGTACTGGCTGGAAAAGATAAAACGAATCTTCTATATTTCTGGAGAAAAGTACAGTATGTTAACATAAGAAAGTGCATAATTAGCTGAGCTTTCCATGCCTGATAAACAATATAAATTCAGAAGAATTAAAAACCAAAACAAAAACTTGAGAGCACTAATAGGGGTCCATAGTATCATTCCTGCAAACACCATAATTATCTGTAACAATATCTCAAATTTACCGAATTTACAACAGATCTAACCAGGAAGACACTACAAGTCGGCCTTCAGGAAATCGACAAAAATGAAAGAAAATATGAGTTACAGGAAGAGAGAGAGAGAGAGAATACAAATTGTAGAAATAGAGAAGAAAAGGAAACAATATTAACTTTAACGGTGGTACTTACACTTCGATCATTTGGTCAAGAAAGGGAACTGCAAGGCCTTCTGTAACTTCAGTTTTGTGAGCTAGTCTTCTTTGTTCTGCTGCCTAAACGCCATTTCAGTTCTCCATTATTATACATAACAATTTTTTTATAATTATGATGAATTAAATTGCCTAAGAAATGGAAGAAACGTTACAATTAAGTGTAGTAATTGCAATATATTTAATAGTATGAAGTCCATAGAAAAGGAAAAAGATTTTTGGAAAAGAAAAAATAAAAAAAACAGAAAAAAAGATAAATAGCAATCCTCATCTATGAAAGATAGCCACATCAGCTTTCCTATTCCCAGATTTATATAAATATAGTCCATTGAAGATGATTTAATTACCCATTTTAGGTTTAATTAAGTCGTCTCTCGAAGTGGGCAACGTAATAGCGTAAAGATGCGCAATCGATTGATAACGCTTGCGGCTTTTGTTAGTGGCTCTTGTTACTGGTTGTTGGACTCTCCAGTAACAGTCATTTCTCTTTTGATTAGAGTCGTGCCTTTTCGTCTGACTGAACCTAAAATAGAAATAAAAGCTTAAAAAATTGAGAAATTAGATAAATGTAATTCCTGTGCAATGACATATGCCATGTCGAATTTTAAAACTCATGCTTTATAATAATTATATATAGATTCTAAAACTGAGAAATTTCATCAAAACACTATTAAGTTACTAATATTATTATCAATCTCTACGACACGATCTCTTAAAAAATATTTTTCACTTATTAACAAATGCTAAAAGCATTTTTTAGGAAATATTTGACGTTAAAAAATATTTTCCAAAAAAAAGAAAAGAAAAAAAGAATCAGTGGTACCAAACCCCTAACAAAATCATGAGAAATTCATATATAATGAAAGGGATTGAAATCCATATCAAATTGAGGATACATGCCACGCTACTAGGGGTGTCAAATGAACGAATTGTGCTGATTTTGGTGGTTAAAATGGGTTGAGTCGATAAATAAACAAGTCAATGATTTGTCTAAAAGTTATTGGCTTGAGTTGAGTTGAGTCAAGATGGGTTAAAATTTGGATAAAAGCCAAATCTATCGAACTCTTACCAAACTTTAATTAATGTGTGTTATTTGCTATTAATTACCAAATAAGACTTTTTTCTTTTGTTATGATCATACATAACATATAAAAAAGAATTATTTTAGTGATACTTCAGTAAAGTTATTCATAGATCAATTTGTGCTAAAATACAGCCAACTTTAGATAGGCTGAGATAGGTTGAGTTCATGTTTACCTTGAAAATGATAATTATAATTATATTTGATTTTGTGGTTCTAAAAATACGTGATTTATTTTAATACTAGTTGTTCGGCAATAGATACTACGTGTGAGCAAGAAAAATAAGATAAGAGTAAAGGAAAGTAGTGATGTGCAAACCAAGCTGTCACAAGGCAGGGTCTCGAGCCGACCGAGACAGGGCCTCGAGGCCGAGTTATAGTGTTTAGTATTGGACGATCGATGAAGAAATAACAGTATGGAGGGTCTCGAGAATGGTCCTTTATGAGCAATAAATGAAGAACAATTGTCACGACCCCAAATCCTAACAGGCTGTGATGACGCCTATCGTGGAACTAGGCTAGCCAACCATCACTTTACTACGCATTTATTCAATTATACGAGTTCACAATTCAATAATAAGCATGCAACCATAGCATTAAATAATATAAATAAGTCTCAGCGTTCCCATATTAGCCTAAACAAACCTCCCAAGAACTGAAGTCAATAGTCATGAGCATCTAAGAATAAATAAACCTAATCTGCTAAAACAATAATATATATATCTCTGAATCAAATGTTAAAACTAAATGAGGAAGGGAAATGGAGAAGCTGTGGACGCTGGACAGCTACCTCGAAATCCCGTGAACTGCTGCTAACGAACAAGGCAGCTACTGCTCCAAGTCGGTACCTGAATCTGTGCACAGAGGCACATGGAGTCTTTATGAGTACGCCAACTCAGTAGTAATGAAAATAAATCACAGTCTGAGAAATATAAAACACACAGTACAGAGACACAATTTCACAAAAGCCAGTAAAACACCAAGTCACCATGTAGTAGTCATTAAATAATAAGTTCAAATCAGTTTCCAGAAATCCTTTGAAAACAAGTGCAACATCAGTTTATCTCAGTAAAATCCTCAGTAAAACGAGTTTGAAAAACGAAGTGAATCGTAGTAAAAAACTCAGTAAAATTTTTATAAACCTGCCCCTCGGGCCAAAATCATTTCTCGTAACAATATCTTTCAGTATTAGCCCATCAGGAAACCTCACAATCACTCTGCCCATCAGGCAACCTCACAATCACTCATAAGCCCCACGAGCATCACTCAATTGGTACCGACGCTCACTCGGGGTGTGTTACAGACTCCGGAGGGGGTCCTACAGCCCAAGCGCTATAATAAGCCACAACATGGCATAAATCACACACAATATAGGCCCGCAGCCTCACTCATATCATATCATCCTCACAATATAGGCCAGCAGCCTCACTCAGTCAGACACTCTCAATTTGCCCTTCAGGACATAAATATACCGGGTTCTCGACCCAAAAATAGTGTTTTATTTTTTAATAAATAGTATCAAAATACTCTGAGTGTCAAAAACATTTATCAGGAAAAGACTGAGTGTAAAATCATAGCATATCAGTGAGGAAAATATAGTAAACACAACCCCCGAGGGGTAAACAGATCGGCACTGGGCCCCAAACATGGCTTACAACCCAAAACATATCATAATATATAAATACTAATTAAGCAAAGGCTTAAAAATCGGTTTCGCAACTCAATAGTCGCCTAAATAGGAAAGATGTTTCCAAAGTTTCCACCTTTTCATATCAAAACCCGTGAAATGGTGCATAGTCCGAGGTTTCATACCCTCAGGACAGGATTTAAAGACATTACTTACCTCAAAACTAGCCCGTAAAAATTACTTCGCAATGCGTTTGCCTTTCGACTCCACTTCTGAATGCTCCAAATCTACCAAGTTCAGATTTTTATCATCAAATTATGCTCAAGGAATAAATTCCAATTGAAGAATATTGAATTTAGCTCAAACTCCGAATTCGGTCAAAACCCGACCCCCGAGCCCGCGTCCTGAAACTCAGAAAGTTTTATACCAAAGTGTTCTTCATTCTCTCACGAGTTCGTACATATAAAGAACACCAAAATCGGAGTTCGTTTGACCCCTCAAATCGACTCCTAAAGGTCTCATAATCTCAAGCCCTAAAATTTAATTTTTCTACTGATTTTCCATGAATTTACACTGGTTTTATGCTCTATAATCATCCATAATCGAGTTTTAATGATCAAAACACTTACCTCTATGAAGAACAAGGATTTATCTCTTCAAAAATTGCCTCAAGAGCTCTTTGTCCGTACAAAAATGGTGTAAAAAGGGTTTGGGTCGCGGAAGGGCTTATTTAATAGTGCCCAGTTATTTCTTCAGTGCGAACGCGGCCCCCTTCCCGTGTTCGCGAAGTACAAAAATACCCAGGCCTCAAATATCTCTGTGCGAACGCACTTACCTGGGTGCGAACGCGATGCCCAGGCTGGTCAACCCTCCGCGAACGCGGTCAAGCTTTCGCGAACGCACATGTCTAATGGACCTGGGTCCCTCAGCTGCCCTCAACTCTCCACGAACGCACCCCTTAGACCGCGTTCGCGATGACTACCTCTCACAACTCTCCGTGTTCGCGATGGCTACCTCTCACAACTCTCCGTGTTTGCACCTCCTGGACCGCGAATGCATTGCACAAAATCCCTGTTCCCATAATTCCCCTATGCGAACGCATCCCCTTCTCCGCGAACGCATAGGGTAAATTCCCTCTGTAGAAACACCAGAAAAATAGCATCTTCTTTAAGTCCAAATGAATCCGTTAATCACCCGAAATCAATCCCGAGCCCCTCGGGACCCCAACCAAATATACCAACACATCACATATGATCATTCAAACTTAGTTGCGCTCTCAAAACACCAAAACTAACATCAACACACCAAATTCACATCGGATTCAAGCCTAAGAACTTTGATATTTCTAAAATTCACCAATGATGCCGAAACTATCTAAATCAACTTCGATTGACCTGAAATTTTGTAGACAAGTCCAAGATGACATTATGAACCTGCTCCCACTGTCGGAATTCCATTCCGACCCCGATAGCCTATTTTCCACTGCCGACCGGAATCGCCAAAACTAACTTTCGCCAATTCAAGCCTAATTCTACACTGGACATCACAAAATTATTCTGAACATACTCCTAAGTCCCAAATCAACTAACGAAGCTATTCGAACCATAAAATCCGCATTCCGAGGTCGTTTACCAATAAATCAACTCTTAGTTGACTTTTCCCATTTTAAGGCTATTTTAAAGACTAAATGGCTAAATTCTCACCACAACCATTCCGATTCCGAGCCTACCAACTCTAACACATAAAGAACAGTATAACCAACCTATGACAAGTCAATTACAGTAATTATTAATGCAACTTCTACGTAACGACCGGCCGGGTCGTTACAACAATGAATGAACACAATAAATGGAAGCAATAAATCAGTGAAACAATTGTAGAGTATGTTTAAGTTAGAGAGCAGAGAATGTTCTTGTTGTTGTATTGAATATCATGTGTCCCAAACAATGACAAGGATACTCTTTATATAGGAGGAGAAATCCTAACATAGTACATGTGTAATTATTACAAAGAAATGCAGCTGGTACAACTATTTAATGGCTTGGTACAGACTTATACTATTCTTGCAGACTTGGTCAGCTCTAACCACGTGCCCTTGGGAATTTTCTGCCTTTCCATGATGGTCATTGATTTATACTACCCCGAGGTCGAGCATAGGGAACCTTCGATGTGCTCCCTCGGTATCAAGCTTCGACTCAACTTCGAGCTTCTCGAGGTCGGGGGCTAAATGCCATAGTGGTCTCAAAATCGGGCTCTCCGATTTTAGCCATATACAGTTCAGCAAACATATCAAGTAGAAAAGAATTATTTTAGAGATACTTTAGTAAAGTTATACATGAATTAATTTGGCCTAAAAATCGACCTAACTTTCGATGGGCTAAGTTCAATAATGTGTGTGTGTGGTGGTGGTGGTGGTGGTGGGGGGGGATACATTTGCTATTAGGAGGTGGATAGGTTTTGATAACATCTTATCCAGTTGGGGAATGTTTTTGTGATTTGTCATTATTGCCTTCTCATCATTATACGGGGGGGGGGGAATGAGCGGCCCAGCCTTGGACGGGTTGGATCGATTGGGCAGGCGAGTGGGTTTAGGCTTAAACGGCCACCCCTAGACGCCACAATAGATGTTATGAATTGGGTAAAATTTAATAAATTTGATTTAAAGCTTATATTTGTATTCAACAATTTAATTAATATATATCAATGATAAATTTTGAACCCAACCCGTAAATTTAAAATTCTGGATTCGTCTTTGAATACATGGATGATCGGCCACCTCATCAGACTGTATCGGCCCTTGCATTACCGAGGCCTGATTACTCTACGACGTAGATCCACCAAGACCCTTTATTTCCAATGATGACGAGGATAGGGACCGAGGGTGGATGAGTCAGTTTGTCCGAGTGATGACTGTTGACATTATCCCTGCGGAGTTCCTGCCGTTTCCCAAGAAATGGAATTTTACACGTAAGTGATACGATGTACTTTACCATTTTGTGTTCTTAGTGGAGTCAGAATACGTAAGAATATTTTCTTTCTTTCTCCGCAGCTATCCCGTGGTTGCCATATGAGGTCCCCGATCTGGCGGATTGGACTCGGAAACTGGCATCTTGTTCAACATATGATGAACGCAAGTGGCGAGATCTATCAAAGGGTAGATGGGAAGCAAAACACCATGGTGCGTGCTGCATGATTCCCTTATTAAGGAATACTTCTCTCTATGCCCATTAATTTCTTTTCCGCAGGCATCGATTAATTTCTAAAGTGAGACCATGTCCTCTCGGGTAGGAGGAAAGACCTTTGGCTTCGGAGCCAAATGAGGATAATAAAAGGAAAGGATCCTCGAGGGGCGAAGATGTTCAAACTGAAGCAAGGCCTGCCCGGAGGCACAAAAAAGATGCTGCCACTGAGGAAAATCTTATATTCATCGGCCGTTATACGAGCGGCGATGCAATCGAAAGGGATGTCACCACGTCGATGGCCGGGACCGAGAAGTCTCCTGAGGCGGCTGAGCCTGTTGAATCCGGGGTCTCTAACCTTGGGGGAGGGGATCCTCGAGAAGGGAGAAGTGAAGGTTCTTTGCCACCATCTTCTTCTCCCGTCAAAGGTACTTCGAGGGATGTTTGGGGCCAGGGGCCGCCTAGATCAAGTAGAGTTCCGAGTGATCGCGTCCCCATTCGGAGTGGTTCAATTGGGGCCGATGGGACCAGACCAGTAGACATGCACTCGACCTTTGAGGAGGCTCAGCAACTCTATTGTGTGGTGAGCTTCGGTGAACTTTATGGCTTTCACAATTTTGTGTTTTCGTCTTTTAAACTGAAGCTTCTTTTTCATAGGCTTTTGACAAACTCAAATTCGAGCTACTTCGCTGCGAGGCCAGGTTGCAGAAAGCCTTGGACGGGGGGAAATCTCTCAGGCTTCTTTGTGATAAGAAGACAGGAGAGTTGATACACCTTCGATCGGAGATGAATCGAAGTCGAGATTACGAAGTCAATCTCGAGAAACAGGTAATCTTTATTTTGAGGGAAAACAGGCTTTTCCCCCCTCTTCGGAGACTAATGTTTCGATATATCAGTTGCAGAGAAAGACGGAGGCACTGGAACGCCTTTGAGGCAAATTCGGTCTGGCCAATTTTGAATGTAATGAATTGAGGGCTCAGATAGGCGCTCATGTTGCGGCCAAAAGGAGTGCTTTGGCTAAGGCCTCCGCTTTCGAGATACAACTCCGTAATGAAAGAGAAAGTAGATCGATTTAGACGAGAAGCCCCTAAGCTCGAGACTAATATTTTGAAGATGAGGGCCGAGGTTGTGGACGCTCGGGCTGAAGACAAAGAGGTTCGAGCAAAAGCCAATAGGAAGGTGGCCATCTATCTGAAAGATGCTGCTGAAGCTCGTATGAAGTTGACCGGGGCTTCCGATCGAGAAAGTAGAAGAAATGAATATGCCCAATGTAGATCCCGGAGGGAGACCCTCAAGGAGATCCATGCTAGGGGATTTTATCTCTCAGAGGAGATAAAGCAGGACAAGGCGGATGAGTTCGACACCAAGTTCCTTGTTTCCGATGCCGAAGACGACGAGGAAGAGGACATCGAGGGAGCTGGTTCTAAGGAAGCCGATGGAGCCATAGTCCTCGAGTGAGGGAAGACTGAGTCCTCGAGGATAGATTAGGTTTTTTCTTCGTATAAGGCTCTTCAGAGAGCATTGTAAATGTGTCCTTGCATCATTGCATATATAAAAAGAAACCTTTTGGTTTTCCCTTTATATAAATTTCCTTACTTATGTCTTTTTTTTTTGTTTTGAATTTTGATGCTCGTCGGTGACTAGTCTGATGTGTTGGACTTCGAAATGAAACCCTTGGGGTTATGTGCTCGATGAGCATTTGGAAATAATTGATAGTTAACCTATTTAGGGCTCAGTCTTCGAGTCGGGTTTCGACTCGAGCTCATCGACCCTTAGGTTTTTAAATTGGCCCTAAGGCTCTTTGGGCTGGACCTTAGGCTTTTACGTATTGTCCCTTAGGCACTTTAGGCTGGCCCGTAGGCTCTTACGCATTGGCCCTTAGGCTTGTTTTAGATCGGCCCTGAGGCTCTTTAGGCTGGCCCTTAGGCTCGTACGCATTGGCCCTTAGGCACTTTTGACTGGCTCGTAGGCTCTTATGCATTGGCCCTTAGGCTAGTTTTAGATCGACCCTGAGGCTCTTTAGGCTGGCGCTTAGGCTCTTACGCATTGTCCCTTAGGCACTTTAGGCTGTCCCATAGGCTCTTACGCATTGGCCCTTAGGCTTATTTTAGATCGGCCCTAAGGCTCTTTAGGCTGACGCTTAGGCTCTTACGAATTCGGTCGGTACGACCTTTAATATGGCTATAGTTTTCCCTCATTAAAGACTCTTTTGAAGTTTTTGTGTTTGCCCGACTCTTCGACGACTCGATAAGAACCTCGATTATGAGTCGATATGCGGCGATAAAGGAGAACCTCGGGAGGTTTGCTCGAAGGCTGAATATTCGAAGACTTTTTCTTAAAGGCTAATTGTTTTGAAGCCTTTTCATTGTTTGGAGCTGATATAACTCGAAGCTCTTTTGCTTATTCCGAGGGTAGCCTAATTAACCGGTTCTTTTTGAAGTATTTTCAACGAATTTGAAGGCCTGTAGTTTTGTGGCGGCAGTCAGACGTCTCCAAGCCGCGTTAATTTGGCCGGAGCCTTATGACCGTAGTCATTGTGTTTGGCCGTAGCCTTTTAGTCTTCGAGTGAGGTAGCCTCGACGTCTATATCGAGGGTATTCCTTTTTAGGGGTCTTACAAGTTTTAATGTATAGCCTTGACTTTAATATCAGGATTATGCCTTTTTAAGGTCTTACAAATTTGGGCATGCCTCGTTGAGGTCTTACAGATTTGATGTTGCCTCATTGAGGGCTTACGAGCTCGAAGGTCTTACTGCTTCGAGTTTTTGATGTTGCCTCATTGAGGTCTTATAAATTTGAACATGCCTCGTTGAGGTCTTACATATTTGATATTGCCTCACCGAGGTCTTATGAGCTCGAAGTTTCCTATTGGAGGGATTATAGGCTCTATGTTGCCTTATGGAGGGCTTATGGCTTCGAGCTTTCGGTGCCTATTGATGGAAGTCCCCAAGTGTTTGGGAGTTTTTTGGCCCTGAGGCTGTTTTTTGTGAAAATGGCAAACTTCTTTGAAGCGTAAAGTGTTTTGATGATAAAAGATACTCCTTAGATTACTTGGTAAAAGCATACATGTTTTCGCCATCGAGGGTTCGATTATTCTACGCGGACACGATTCATTTGACCGTTTGGTCCGATACATCATTCTCATGTCGAGACCTTATTTGGCATATTTCAATTTCTCCGAGGAGGTCATCTTCCGGGGGGATGCCCCCCAGTATTTGAGGTTGATCGAAGAGAAGCCTTGAATACTTGGTGAGTTCTCCTTAGGTAGCATATGGATGTTGCCTCGTATACTATTTTTATTCCGTCCTTCATTGGAAAATTCATCATTTGATGAAGGGTTGACATCACTGCCCTCATACAGTGTATCCACGGACTTCCGAGCAAGGCGTTGTACCTAATGTCACATTCGATGACATGAAACTTGGTGTCTTGAATTGTGCCGGCCACGTTGACCGGGAGGATGATCTCCCCTTTCGTTGTCTCGCTCGCCATGTTGAATCTGTTGAGGACTCAAGAGGCGGTCACAATCTGATCGAGCAGTCCGAGCTCCTCTACCACCCTCGACCTGATTATGTTGGCCGAGCTACCTGGATCCACGAGCACACGTTTAATTTGAAATTTATTTAGAAGAAAAGAAATTACCAGTGCATCGTTATGAGGTAGAGACAGGGTCTCGATGTCCTCTTCGCTGAATGTGAGAGCATCTTCCGGTATGTAACTCCGAGTTTGCTTTTCCCTGGTGATGTATATTTTCGTTCGCTTGACCATAGGTTCCTGTGGGGTATCGACCCCTCCAATGATCATGTGGATGACATGCTGTGGTTCGTCTGCTTTGATTTTTCTGTTTGCTTCTCTTTCCCGAAATTGTTTTTTAGCTCGGTCGCTAAGGAACTCTCGAAGGTGCCCTTTGCTGATAAGTCAGGCTACCTCTTCTCGGAGCTGTCTACAATCCTCAGTCCTATGACCATGGTTGCCGTGATATTCACATACTAAGTTGGGGTTCGTTTGTGAAGGATCTGATAGTATGGGTTTTGGCCACCTGATATCTTTGATTTTACCCAGGGGTGTTCATGGTTCGGTTTGGATCGGGTTTTTTCTAAAAAGAAACCAAACCAAATAAGTCGATTTTTCAAATATTAGAACCAAACCAAACCAATTAAATCGGTTTTTTCTCGATCTGGTTTATGTCGGTTTTTCGGTTTTTTCGGTTATTTGTCGGCTTTTTCTTAAATATAAGACATACACTACCAAGCACATATTTCGGCGACCACATTTTCAACGTAACAATATCAAATCAATTGCCCTTTGAGAAATCTATTATTTACTAAAATATATTGATGATAATTGAATCAAACAGTGATGAATAAAATAAGGACTCAATTAAAAATATTTTTTTTAACATGAAATGGAGTCTTACACTTAACAAAAGAAAACTACCAATCAAACTAGAATATAAAGGTAAAGAACTGTACTAAAAGTGCAAACGATTAACATTCACCATAAATTTTTTGAAACTTATATATATATATATATATATATATANCCAAAAAGTATCAGTTTTTTGGTCGGTTTGGTTTGGTTTTCAGTTTGGTTCGGTTTTTCGGGTTTTTGTGAACACCCCTAATTTTACCCATGACCGATACAATGTCTGAAACATCGATGTTGAAGTTGTACTCAGATAGCTGAGGTGCCTCTACTGGTCCTGTGTGCCTATCGATCCCCTCTTTGTTCAAGAGTCCCCGGTAACCTTGACCCCGGTCTGTCCTTCGATCGTTTCGAGGTATATTGCGCCTCGGGGAATTTCTGCGATCTTCGACGTATGGATGATAACTTTCTTTGTTTAGCCTCGTCTCTCTTTCCGGAAACCTTGATTCATTTGCTAGGAGCTTCTAGGGTACATAGAGCCCGAAGGGGCTCCCAATTGGTCGTCCTCGACCCTGATTTTCGACTGATGCCTGTTGTGTACATCCGCCCAGGTCATGGTGGGATAGTCGATCAAGTTTTGTTTTATCTGCTTCGAAACTATCGAGCTTCGTTCATTCAAACCTTGAGTGAAGGCGTGCACCGCCCAGTCATCGGAGACTGGTGGTAATTCCATTCGTTCCATTTAAAGCGAGTCATGAATTCTCTCAGCATCTCGTTCTCCCTTTGTTTGATTTTGAAGACGTCGAACTTCCTCGTAGAGAGCTTGATAGCACCATCATGTGCCTTTACAAAAGAGTCTGCCAACATGGGAAACGAATCCATCCCGTTTGGGGGTGGGTTATGATACCACATCATGGCCCCCTTTGATAGTGTCTCTCCAAACTTTTTCAACAAGACGGATTCAATCTCGTCATCCTTTAAGTCGTTCCCTTTCACAACACAAGTATAGGCAGTAATGTGCTCATAAGGGTCCGAAGTCCCGTTGTATTTCGGGATATCGAGCATTCTGAATTTCTTCGAGATGGGCTTCGGGGCCGCGCTTGATGGGAATGGCTTTTGCACGAACTTCTTTGAGCAAGTATGTATACCCTCCTCCGTACCTTTAGAGGCTCCATAGACACTGTGTGGGTTGTAGTTGTAATTATTCGTAATCATGGTCCCAAATTGGAGATGTTGTGCTTAGTTTGTATATTTTGGGATTATCAAATGTTGAAGCTTTAAAAGAGGAAAATGGACTTCTGTTGTAAATTCATACTTTGGTTCCATTTGCTATTTCATTTATAGATTGGTATACTATAAACACGGGGTAATGTGTTGGGTAGGAAAGGCAAACCAGGTCCGCTTGACCGGGATCATCCGATTAGGCACTGGTCTCGTCCCTCGGTTTTGGGGCGTGACAAAGACTAACCTCGATGGAGTAGTGACGAGGACTAGTCAAGACACCACTGGTCTACAAAGTAACTGACATGAATATAGAAATAACCGAACACTACATCTATCTAAAGACTTCACGGAATAATTTACAACAATGACAATATAATGCGGAAGGAAATTACAGAAATTAACCAACAAAACAGCATAAAATACACGGAAAGATGGACAGCAAAACAAGCCAAACCGGAAGAAAACACAACGTAATAGAGAACACCAATAACTTAACCCTGCGTCTGTTTGTTCTCGTCGGGCCTTAGCCATCAAAATCCATAAACTGGTGGAAACCTTTAAACGGCAGCTCATATGAAAAACTTTGCAAATATAATCATTTTAGTATAGAAAGATCTCCTTTGAAAACGTACTTTCTCCAAATGTATATATAAGTATATTTAATAGAGAGAAAATACCAAAAACATAGTTTCTTTCAAAATACGAAATTTCCAAATATGCCTTCCCAATAAGTGACTTCCAAATATCATTTTATGCAAGATGAATGCTTTTTCAAATATACCATCGATGTAAAAATCCTTCGGACATAATCTCCCTCGAAACCATTTCCTTTTCAAGAATACTTTTCAATAGAATCTTTTGTTCATAGTCTCCTCAAGATAAATCTACCGGAACTCAGTCCGAAACTCAGGAATTGTCATGCAGTACAGGAGGAATCTCAAGTCTTGTCAATAATGCAGTAAGAGATCAATATGAATATCCAAATTGAAACAATGGAATATTAACATTTAAACAAGTGCGGAAAATATCAAATAGGAAACAATCATGATGAAGCAAATATCAATATAAAATATCAAGGAGAAGACAACGGAAGCAATAACAAGACATAAACAAGTGCGGGAAAATATCACGCAGGAATCCACAGGCATAATAATACAAAGACAAGTGCACGACATCACCCTTCGTGCTTTTACTCTCATCCCCATAATAAATAAATAGAAACGGCACGGAATATCCCCTCGTGCTAAAATATCATAAACATGCCACAGGATGTCCCCTCGTGCTAAAATATCATAAACATGGCACAGAATGTCCCCTCGTGCTAAAATCATAAACATGGCGCGGAATGTCACCTCATGCAAAAATATCATAAACATGGCACGGAATGTCCCCTCGTGCTAAAATATCATAAACATGGCACGGAATGTCCCCTCGTGCTAAAATAACATAAGCATGGCACAGAATGTCCCCTCGTGCTAAAATAACATAAGCATGGCACGGAATGTCCCTTCGTGCTAAAATAACATAAGCATGGCACAAAATGTCCCCTCGTGCTAAAATATCAAAACAACAGTTTGGCAAGGAACATCAACAATAAGAACCATAAATCACAACATCCCGGCAAGGGAGTAAACAATGCAAACAATATCATTAACAACATAAACAGTAATAGAAACCATACCAACCCGGCAAGGGAGTCAACAATGAAAACAACATCATACCGGCAAGGGAAACATCTATAACCAATCTCGCCTAAACAATTAACTTCATGGAATAAAACTCTGACTGAACAAAGGCCCAGTAATAGGCAACATCAAGGAAATATCAACAACATAAATGATTAACAACTAGACCTAAGTAGAACTTTAAGGGAAAAGTCATATAAATCACAATGTAAGACTCAGGGGCGTGCTTGACACCAACGAATAGATGTTCCAACTACGACTAATCAACTATAGGGCTAGATGACACAAATTATAGTTAATTAGGCAATTTAGGAAGAAAACATAGCATGATGATAAGAGAGGTAGAATATTCAGTTAAATCAATTAAGATCAAATAGCCAACGAAGGAATCAAAATCAAGTAATTCTAATTTAAACAGGAAAGGATGAAATTAACTACCAAGGATTCAAATGTAACAATTACAATTCATACACGGGTAACATAAGAACCTACAAATCCTAAGAGGGCAATCTACTGCAAATATGTCCGAGTACGCACTCGTCACCTCGCATACACGGACTACAATCAACAAGGGAGACTCAATCCTAAGGGGTAGTTTCCCCACACAAGGTTAGGCAAGATACTTACCTCCAAGACGACAATCAGGTACTCAAAAGTGAACTTCTCGGGCGAAAAGATCTTCGGGCGGCTCAAAATCATCTAAAACAACTTCAAAATACACATAACACGTATAAGGAATGATTCCGAATAATAAAGATTCATTCTTTACACAATTATGAAAATCGACCCAAAAGTCGACCCCCGAGCCCGCACCTCGGAACCCGACAAATATTACAAAATCTGATTAACCATTCCGATACGAGTTCAATCATACTAAATTTATCAAATTCCGATACCATTTGGTTCTTCAAATCATATTTTTTTCATTTTAGAAGTTTTCTCTCAAAACCCACATTTTCCTCAACCCAAAACAAAATTTAAATGATAAAAACAAGGACTAATTTATGGAATATCTTTAGTTCTGGTTAAAGAATACTTACCCATTCTACTTTTGTGAAAAACCCTTCAAAAAATGCCAAGAACCGAGCTCTAGAAGTCAAAATATGTTAAAAATGGTGAAACCCCGATTTCGAGATTATAACTGTTCTGCCCATATATGTTTTTGTTAAATGCGATTGCGGTCCAATTATTGCGATCACATAGAAGAAGAAATGGCCACTGCAAAAATAGCATTGTGCGGTCGCGTAGGATACATTGCGATCGCATAAGAGGAAAAAAGGGGAATATGCGAATGCGGCGCAGGGTTGGCGATCGCATAGGGTAACAGGATCTGGGCCCAAGCCTGACTCTTTATTGTGCGATCGCGAAGGACAAGGTACGATCGCGGAGTGTATGGTTTTGTGAAAGCATGCGATCAGGAACGAGTATATGCGAACTCATTGAAGGAAAATTGGGTAGGCCAAAATAATACTATGTGATCGCGACTACATCTATGCGATCGCATAGAAGGAAACCAGAAAATAGAAATCAGCAGTGGAAAAATGAGGAAAATTGACCCGAAACCTATCCGAAACACACCCGGGCCCCCCCCGGGACTCCGTCCAACCACACACACAAGTCATATAAGATAACACAAACTCACTCGAGGTTTCAAAACACATAAAATAACACTACAACAACGAATCAAACCAAAATTCAATCTTATGAATTTTCAAAACTTCAAATATTAAAACTCTCGTCGAAACCTATCAATTCAACCCGAAATGATGTGAAATTTTGCAGAAAAGTCACAATTAACGCAACAGACCTACATCCATTCTCGGAATTCAATTCCGATCCTGATATCAAAATTTCACCCATCGGCCAAAATTCTAACTTTCGCCAAATTGCCTCAATTCACTCTACGGACTCCCAAAACCAATTCCGGACACGCGCCGAAGTCCAAAATTATCATACGGAGCTGTTGACATTAACAAAAATTCATTCTGAGGTCGTTTATACAAAAGTCAAACCTCCGGCCAACCTCCATCACTTAAGCTTCCAAAACTGAAATTGTTCTTCTAATTCAACTCCAGATTGTTCGGTAACTGAAGCTAACCATGCACACAGGTCGGTATACACAATGTGAAGCTGCTTATGACTTTACACCACCGAAAGAATCTTAAATTCTCAAAACGACCAGTCGGGTCGTTACAAGACCCCTAATTTTTTTATTCTGTACTCTTTTATTTGGTCTGATTGGAACCTCTTGCCTTAATTAATCCCTATCATTACCGTTTGGCTAATTGCCCTAAATTAAGGGAAGTCTATGCTGAACTCTTTTGTATGATTGGGTTATGTGACCCCTTAATTGTTGGTTACTGATTTCTTTATCTTATTTGCTCTACTCTTGAACTGCTATATAAGCACTCTTATTTTTTACCTCTCAACGCGAACTAAGTTCAGAACACACACTCAAGCTCTCTCTTCCTTCTTTTTTACTTGTGATAACTACTGGTCTAGCCGGCTGAAAGCCAAGGCTAGACATTAGAATTGCACATGCTTTACATTCGGTACTTTCTTCTTTAACTAGTATGTCTCTAGTTCAATTTTGAAACTCAACTCTTTTTGTTCTATGTTTATTCTTGCACTAGTTCTATTTATTATGCATTCAAGTTGTCCTTTTGTTTACTGCTTTATCCAACATGTCTAAATTATGTCTTCTTTTGCTCAAGTATGTAATCAGTATGTCTAGACTTCATTTGATTGTTTGATACTGGCCAAGCATGTTTCTGTTACTCCTTTAGATTGGTGAGATCATGATTAGTAACTTAATCCCCTAATGAACTTAAATGTATGTCTAATTCTTTCTAAGACACCCTTGGTTTCCACATGATTTTACTACATCTTTTCTCTATGTCTTAACTGCCTATTATCATGTCTAACTTGTTAAGTCTCTAAGACTCCAAATTGTTCTATGCAGTTGTTGTCTATATACCTCCGATGTACCCTGTTCATGTGCCCCTTAATATGAACCCTGTATGTTCCCAACCCCTTCACCCCTGTGTGAAATCCGCTTGTTAGGTGTCTGTGAATTTGGGTATTCTATGAGTGATTCGTTGTTTGTTGAACTGACTCAAATCATAATTGATTTCAAAATTGTTCTTAGTATTCTTCTCAAAACTGATTTTCATTCCTAAAATCCTCTTAAACTAGTTTCTATTCCAGAAAATATTTTCACTCCTAAAGTTATCTCAACATTGTTTTATTAAATCTTTCAAAACTATGTCAAGCACTCTCACTTTACTCTTAGATTATTAGGTTTTGCCCCTCCAGTGTGTGTACTGCCTAGGAATCCATGAGATTCCTCCGAACTTTGGCACACTGGGGTTGGCCCTTCCACACTGCAAATACCCCCCCCCCCCCCCCCCC
>ML279563.1:42546-65945 GCA_005239495.1 Nicotiana undulata
CCACCCGCAAAATCCCCCCCCCCCCCCCCCCTGTTTGAGAAAAGGTCTGAGTGTGAGCACTGCCCGGGATCCTTGAGGTCTTTAGGGAACTCTGACACACTTAGACACACATTGGCTATGCGATTCCTGGAATTTTAGACTATATTGAAGGCCTGGTACTCCCAGGTTTACTTTGGGCCTGATTCAAGCTCCCTATAGTGTAGTTCCCATTTATTTATGTAATTTATTCAATCCTGGTCTGTAATAATCTTTTGTAAACAGATATTGGGTGGTTAGTAAAATGGGGAGGGTCGTTATATGATTCTATGGGTTAAAATGGGTAGAAAGCATGCTGTAGGTTTTACATTATGTTGATTTGCAATAGAACTCATGTTCTAGGTTTATGTTATGCAATAGATATCATGATTTAGGATTTCCATGCCTGTTCGCATCAAAACCATGCTAAATTTGTGCATTAGATACCATGTCTTAGGATACTCACGTTTATTGCTTTCGCCTATTAAATATCATGTTATGGTTCATCACTTCACTTATGATTCTGCATAAGTCACCATCACTTAGAAATCCTTCCATTAAGTTAATAATACTGCTCAATTAAATGACCATCTCTATGTGCATTAGAAATCCTACCTTAGGACTCTGTTTGTATCTGCTTTAAATCATATCTACATCGCCTAAATAAACAACCGGCTATAAATAGGTTAAAAATAGCCCCACGCTTAGGTATCATGTTCTTGTATAAACATGCATGAAGTCAACTGTTATAATATTCGTCACTTAGATCAGCATGCCTATAGGAGGGAATAACTTCAAGTTGTTTTAATTAGTTCTCAGAATTATGATTGCATACAGCCCCACGCCTAGGCAAGCCTTAGGCAATTAATGTTCTTATAAAAGTTGTGAAATAGTGCCCTGTTTATTTATAAACTGCTCGGGTTTAACAAGTTTTAAAATTAGTAGGCAAACTGATTAGGATTCTGTCACTTCGCTCTAAACAATGTTGCATATTCTGTGTTTGTGATGCTCACCTAGATACCCTGTTCTAGGACTTTTTGAAATCCTAAAATCTGTGTTTGAGACGTGCTGCTTATTTCCCTCTGTATTTGAAGGTTAACATGAGCCCCCCTTAATTGCTCCCCTATTTGGTAGTCCTATGTGTTATTTGTTGTCGCCTAGATCTTTACCTTTTGAACACCTTAGGATGGTCTAGAACTGCCTAAGTCTAGATGTCCTAAAAACCTCCAGTACCACAAGGAAGGGACGGGTAACAGCACGCGTAGAGTTCGTCAATCAAACACGCTTATATAACCGCTAAGGGGAGGGTAATGGGTAGTAAGAGGATATGATGACTTGTGCGCTAATGCAACACGTAGCCCCTCTAATTGAGGAGTGATTATCGGGCATTATACGGATATGATCCTATAGGCTAACCAACCTAGGACTTCCCTATCCCTTTTGCATATGTTTGCTTAGACTGCTTATCTGTCAAAAAGGTCTTTTATCCTTTTACATATGTGTGCTTAGACTTCTTATCTGTCAAAAGTCTTTTGTCATTTTACATATGTGTGCTTAGATTGCCAATTTGCTAATTGACTAATTCACAAAGTAAGTTTATCAAGGACCCACCGTTGTGGACCTCGAGGGGTGCCTAACACCTTCCCCTTGGAGTAATTTCAATCCCTTACCCAATCTCTGGTAATGCAAACTAGTTCTAAGAGTTACTTGTAATAGGTGCCCTAACGCACCTTAACCCGTTAGGTGGCGACACTTCGACTTCTTGTACCCCTTTCCCAAAAAGGAATCGAGTTGTCCTAACAATGTCGAAACCCTGACTCCACGAAGAAAAGGGGTGGGGGGGGGGGGGGTGGGGGCACGTCAACATGACGACTCTGTTGGGGATAGCTCGGCTTTTACCTTAACAATTGCTTTGTGGATTTGTCTGAACGTGCCTTACTTTGTTAATTCCTGCACCCTTTCCCTTTCCCCTTTATGTGAACTTAACTGTTTGTTTTCAAGTATTTATTTTCTCAATACGAAACTGACTTGTTTCTTTGTTTTCCTTCTTAACTGTTTTCAATTATTACTGTTGTATTTATCGCTTTTCATAACGTGCAAATACGTGAGAACATGTTATTTGTTGCTGCATAAATCATGCTCAACATCATATTCCACTCGTGCCTAAACAAATCCTATAGAAACCCTTGTTGAGTGGTTGCGCTCTTCCAATTTATTACCCCTTAAATTCGAAAAGGCTTATTTGTTGTAAAACTAGTCGATCGGCGGTGCAGCCGACGGTTCTGTGCCTTCCCCCTCAAGTTGTCCGCTTGAGGGTACTAGTCTAGACCCCCAGAGTAACCTTACTCTTATTATTGTGCATGCATCATGGTCAAACCTAGCCGGGTTAATGTGGTTTCCACACAATAACACTTTAAGACAAGCCTTATCCAAAGTCCACCGGGGTTTCCACAATCCCAATGGACACGACCACGTTCTGTGCATTAATTTGGAGAACTAAATGCCAATATTCTAATCATGAGTGTATAAATAGTCGAATCTAGTAGGGGGAAAAGGGCCTAACCTTTTGTTTTGCAGAAAATAAGGCACGAGGTCCCCAGATTTGGTATGGTCAGCAACATTCCACCAATGCTACTAGACTGGTGGGAAGACCTTTCCTCAAGTGACAAGAAACACGCGAGGAAACACTTGGGAAATGTACCTTCTCTTCTAGACATTCAGCCGAACAATATGCTGATCGAAGCTGCAACTCTGTTTTGGGACAGTGAGAGGGTTGTGTTCCGCTTCAGGAATATCGAAATGACACCACTCTTGGAAGAAATTGGGGGACTTGCTGGACTGACTTGGGATAGCCCTGGGTTATTAGTACCTGATAACCGCACAGGTAAACAATTTCTAAAGATGATGGGGGTGAAGAAAAATGCTGAACTAGAGTGCCTGAAAAAGTCCTATATACCCTTTGAATACTTGTATGAAAGATATGGTCATAGAAAATCGTACCGTACCTACCATGATGAGTTTTCTATCACTTCTCTGGGTCACATCCATCGCAGAGTGTTCGTGTTTATTGTGTGCTTTTTGGTCTTGATAGTGTTCTCGATGAAAGAGGAAATAATATATACTAGAATAGCCATGGTCGCCAGGACTTTGATGGAAGGGATCGATGGACAAACATACACTATTTATGATCTTAGCTGACATATACCAGGCTCTTGCGCGCTGTCAAAGAGGGATCAAGCATTTTGAGGGTTGTAACATGTTGTTGCTGTTATGGTTATTTGAACATCTTCAAAGGGGACAGTATCACAAAGAACTTCCGCGAAGGGCTTGGAACGACCACATTTCCTTCCATCACCCCAGGTGGATGACTTACATTCCAGACAGGTTTGCTCAGCCGGAGAGTGCCTAAGAGTCGGTAGAGTTTTTCGACAATCTGACCGAGGAACAAGTGCAATGGATGTTTGAATGGTTCCCAAAAGACGAGTTCGTCATCAGGTCCAGGGAAGCTCCACACTTGGTGCTTATTTGGTTGAGGGGAATATACCCTTATGTTCCTATCCGAGTCATGAGGCAAGAAGACAGGAAGCAGGTTGTACCAAGGGTTGCAAAGATGGGTCACTTCAGGGCAAACTTTCAGGACGATGACATCCTTTACAAGTGTCAAGCTCAGCACATGTGGCACTGCAAGATCATCGTGGAGAAAAACACCATTGAGCCAGACAGGTATCACGCTGGATGTGCTCCTCTCTACCCGGCATTGTTGGAGGACAACTTAGGGGGAATAGTGAAGCCAGGAGCCAGTTGAGGAAATGGGATCATAAATGAAGATGCTGAGGCTAAGGTTAAATACAACAGACTGCGCAAGAGGGTCCATGATTCCGAGAATGAGCACCGGGAAATACATGAGACTAATAGGAGGCTGATCGAGGAATGGATATTAATTCCAACAGAAGGCTGGAATATCTGGAGCAAGGTTTAGTGGAGTTGGAAGGCAAAGTCATAAAGAGTATTGAGGATTTCCAAAATGCCGAAGGGAGCGAGGGAGGACACCTAGATAGAGCCTATCTGTTGTTGGGTCTACGCGAGCTGGGAAACCTTTTTGATGGAGTCAAGAAGATCGAGTCTAGGGAAGGTCCTTCTGGGACCAAGTAGGATAGATTTATTTTCTCTTTACTAAATGTAATAAGGCCAAGTGCCATTAGTGACTTATTTTCTATTGTTATTTTAGTATCGTTTGGGGATTCGTCTAGTTTTATATTAATGAAATGAGGCATTTACTGGCATCTAAGTTCTCCAAATCAACTGGTTTCTAGGTCTACCTCGGGCACAACAAGGCTCTCAAATTAGGACACGAATTTACAATTCTGCAATATGTGTTTAAATACTGCAAATACTCTTTTCAGAATCCTCACTGACTTGGCTACCTTTTGTTTTTATTTTCTTTCTTTTTTATTATTCCCAATCCCCAAAGGTTTGTTCGTGCATACTGGCATCATCAGCATATTATACAAGATCCAGGGGCCCTCCACCTTCTCCTCCTCCTAGTCTACTAAAAGGCACGGGAAAAGCGAAGATGGAAGATTTGAACAACATCAGAAAGGAAAACACTACACCAGCTGAACATCCGGAGGCTTCTGACAGTCAGGGTACTCAAGGCCCGAATGATGTTGTTTCGCAGCTCGTACAGAGAATACGGAAACTCCAAGGAGAACTTGAGCATGTTTAGAACGTAAGAAACTTATCCTTCTCACCCAGTGTCCCATACGTCAGTCATCCAAACACTCAGAACCCTGCACCACCTCAAAATACGCCCAACAAGCACCCATAAAATCCTCCTGCACCTCACCACTACACAACTCCACCACAAAATCAAACCATCCCACTACAATACCAGCAAAACACCTGCCACACTCCACGAAACACCCCACCAATCATTCCTGAACCCCAAAATTCTACCAATGATCATCACTATGCTCAAGCTCCATACCACCTAAAAAACTCCATATACGTGGAGACCCTACCTCATTCTACTCAACCCATCTCTTATACACCAGAATCTAGTGAGAAGGACATGCTCATCAAGAACCTGGCCGAAGAACTCAGGAAGTTGACTAGCTGAGTTGAAGGCGTAGAAGTAGGCAAAGGGATAGAAGGTCTAAACTATGAAGAACTATGCATACAGCCAGATGTAGAACTACCAGAGGGTTACAAACCTCCCAAATTCGAGATGTTGGATGGAATAGGTGATCCCAGGGTTCACTTGAGAACCTATTGTGACAAGTTAGTCAGGGTCGGAAGAGTGAGAAGATCCGGATGAAACTCTTTATGAGGAGTCTTACAGGGGATGCCTTGTCCTGGTACATCAACCAGGATCCTAAGAAGTGGTCCAACTGGGTGAGTATGGTATCAGACTTCATGGACCGATTCAGGTTCAACACGTAGAATGCACCAGACGTCTTTTACATTCAGAATCTCAAGAAGAAACCTACTAAAAGTTTCTGCGAGTATGCCACTCGTTGGAGGTAAGAAGTAGCCAAAGTCAGGCCGGCGTTGGACGAAGAACAGATGAACATGTTCTTCGTCAGGGCACATGACCCACAGTACTATGAAAGACTGATGGTTATTGAAAATCACAAGTTCTCTGATATCATTAATTTTGCTGAAAGAATCGAAGAAGGCATCAAGAGTGGGATGGTCACAAACTTCGAGGCACTGCAGGCCACCAATAAAGCATTGCATTCCGGTGGTATATCTAAGAAAAAGGACGTGGGAGTGGTAATGGTTGCACAAGGACCCAAAACCCCATTCGTATATCGAACCTTCCCACTTGCATATCAAGCACCTTCACCCACATATCAACCATCACCTCCATACACCTATCAAGCATCACCTCCACCCACATATCAACCGGCACCTCAACCTACATACCAGCCCTCATCTCCCAGATATTCCTAACCAACCACTGTCTATCACACTTATAATTCCCAACCATCTCATTTTCAGTCACCTCCAACCCGAAAAAAATTCCCAAGGCCTCGACCTAACTTCGATCGCAGACCGCCCAAACAGTATACTGCCATTGCTGAATCCATCGACCAGCTGTATGAAAGGTTGAAAGTTGCTGGTTACTGTCGCGCCCCCTTTTTCCTCGCGGAGATCGGGGTTTATGACATTTTTGGGTTGAGACAACTCTTTCCTTTTGGGAGAGGGGGTTTGCGTTTTTTAAAGTTGCCACCTAATGATTTTAATGGTGCGTTAGGGAACCTAAGGGGTTTATCTATAACTAAGTTGTTAACCAGAGATAGGGTAAGAGCTTGAAATTATCCTAAGGGGAAGGTGTTAGGCACCCCTCAAGATCCACAAGTGTGGTTCCCGGTCAAGTAACTTTTGTGAATTTGTACGGTTTAGCAAACAAACAAATAAAGGCTCAAATAAGAGGGGATTTAAATCTTCAGCATGCAAGGTGTTTGAAAACAATTAGAGAAAAAGCTATGTTTTGAAAAGGGTTACAATTTAAGCATGTAAAGTAAAGGAAATCCTATGTTTGTGATAATATGGATCACATCAATGCAATACCCGGTATGACACTCCTCAAAGAGGGGCTACACGTGGTATTAGCGCATATGTCATCATATCCATATTCTACCCTTTCCCACCCCGTGAAGGTAATTAAAGCGCGTATTGGTCACGACCTCTATTGCGTGCTGTTACCCGTCCCTTCTTAATAGTCCCGGAGGAGTTTAGGACTTCTACCTATAAGGAAAGTTCTAGGCAGACCCTCAGGTTTAAAGGAAAAATGCTAGGGCGACAAACAAAAGCATATAGGACTGCAGTTAATGGGAACATAGAAAAGCAAGTAAAGGCTCAAGTTTACCTCCACAACCGATACAATTAGACAGCACGACTCAAAACACAATTACGGGCAGTCTTTAAATGTTGAATCCTAAGACATGGTGTCTAGGTGAGTTCAGAATATAAACCGATATGCAGACCTATTTTTATAACTCAGAAAAGGGATACTAGTCAATTTTCCCACTCATTTGAAACCTTTTAACCATTGATCACCATATACAGGAAGGCAGATTTCCAGTTTTAGACAAATTATTCACCTAAGGCTTGCCTAGGTGTGAGATAGTATATACCAATTACCAGAATTACTTAGAGGAGAGTTGTTCAACATTGTATTACCTAAACATGTTGTTCTAGGTGTTCAAAATACAGACATATTTTCAGCTAATTACGAGGATTGAATGAAGTTGTTTTTTCTTCTTCCAATAATTAGGCTAGGTGTGCTTAAACGAATGAGATGCAATCCTAAGGACATGATATCTAATGCACAAAGATGCAGAATGGTGCAGAATCAGAAGCCTAAACAAGATCTCTAAATGCACAAATATTGCAGTGTTTTGACATGCTTTCAGGATATGCAAAAGTGACAGGTATAATAGTTGTTTACTTAGAACATGATCTCTACGTGTAACATGGTGAAGCATGATTGCACATTTTGTTAACACTCTTATTTTAGGGCCGGATTTAGATTACGTTTTCTGGATGTATAGATAGAATCACATGATAGCAGTTTTTCCATTGTTACTTACGGAACAGGATTTTCCTAAGTGATATAACAATATTGAAGTGAAGTGCTGAAACAATGTTTATGAAATCCTAAAGAACATGATTTCTAATGCACGATATGCTTTGCACATGTTAGTCCTAAACATGATCTCTATTGCACACATAGGAAATATAAACCTAATAGCATGGTTTCTACCCTTTTAGATCTATAGCATGCATAATTACCCCTTCCCTTTTTACTATCCATTCCCCAAGAGTTGTTTACAAATTATTACAGACCAATGAATGAGTTACATAAATAGAAATAGAAAATCAAGAAGCTACTCTATAGGGAGCCTTCAATTAGGCCCAGATTTCCCAAAGCCTCCAGTGGCCTCATATGCCTCAGTTCCATAGACAAATCAGTGTCTAGGTGTATCAAAGTTCCCTAAGGATCTCAAGGATCCCGGGAAGTGCTTACACCTAGACTTAGTGACCAAGAATTGAACAAGTGTAGTGTGGAAGTGCCAGCCTCAATGTGTCAGAGTTCAGAGGGAGCTCAAGGGTCCCAAAGCAGTTCTCACACTAAGGGGGCAGAACTTAAAGGCCTAAGAATAAAATGAAGTGCAGGAGGTGATTTGAAAAGAGTTGAGTTAAAAGAGCACTTCTGAAAACAGTCTATTTGAAATAGGTTTACATATCAGTAGGTGAGTGGCTTAGGAAAATAGTTTTGAAAAGAACAGGGGATGGAGCATTCAACCAGTACACATCATATAGAGAGACAACCACAAATAATGAAGCAGGAATTGGGGACATATAGGCCATACATAGAAACAGATTTGTACACAAGTTAACACTAGAGATGTACTAAAGCATCACAGACCTATACAGGGCCTAAACAATCACAGACATAGTTTATCACAAAGAGTTAATGCCAAGAACTAAACAGAACCAGATTGAGGGAGTACTAGGGAGAGGACAACACATAATAAACATAGTTACACATAAGTTTAGGAAAGGTTCTGGATATAGTACAGAGACTAAGTAACATGTGGTGCATGTTGTAGTATACTAAGAACTAAAGAAGACATAAGCAGAATCATATTAAAGCGTTGAAAGGGGGTAGTAACATGTTGAGGCTAACGGGAAAAAGGTATTAAGAACTAAAACAACAGAGCATACAAAACTAGTTGCAAGAAGAACGACAGAACCATAAGTAAAGCAGATTAGAAATAAAATGAATCGAAATACCCAAAAAACATATTGTTTTGAAGCTTTAATCAGAAATTGAAGACATACCAGTTGGAAGATAGCAAGTACAGAATGAAGAATAGGCAAATAGAATAACCAGTCTTGGCTTGCAGCCAACTAGTAATAGCAGGTAATCAAGAGAAGAACAGTAGAGAGTATGTATGTGTGTAAAAGAGATAGTTGAACAATGTGTGTGTTCGTCTGTGTGTTACTGAAAGACTAGAGTATTTATAGTTAAAAACAGGTAGTAAAAATAAGGTAGGAATCATAGTAGCATGGTAATTAAGGAACTCGAAATCAATTAGTCAACAATCAAGGCAAGTACTCCCTTAAGTTAAGGGATTTTAATTCAAACGGTAAAAACCAGTAGCATATAAGGCAAGAAAGAATCGGTACGTGACTAATAAGGAAGGAATCAAAGTTCATTAAGAATAGGGTAGTCAATTAGGACTAAATTCAGAAAACTTAAATGAAGGAAATGATTCAGTAAAAATAAAGTACTATAACAAATAACGTAATGGAATCAATTAATTTAAACAGAAGAGTAGAATTCTAGGGTTTTAAAAGAATATGTTCAATCAAACCATCAAATAAGGAAATCAGAATCAATCAAGAGAGAGTCATGATTCTATAATTCAACATATAAATAGAGAAGAGCAAACAGTCGTAGCAAACAGGCAGGGTCAGCAATATCGACATAAGGAGGCAAGAGATGAACAAACAGGAATGAACACAATCATACGGAGGTAATACAAGTAGGCTAAGGACTCAGTAAAACCTATTCGAAGTATGGCAACCCCAGAATCGTAACAAGAATCGAGTAATCGGGCTAACACAAAGAATCACAGTAAAAAGATCTTAAAAATTAGGGCTTTTTAACATAGGCGAGTTAAAAAGTGGTAAGAACACACAATCATTCGAGATATGCAAGGAACAGGTTTAAACATACAGAAAACATCAGTTTGAACAAGTGTAAAAGAAACTCTGAGAAAACCCTAGCTTTAAAGGAAGTCAAAATGAATTAAAATTGATGATTTTTTTTAAAGAAGTTCGAGACTAGTATAAAATATAGAGAAAAACAAACTTAAATCGTTGAAAATAGCACGGATCTAAGAGATTCAAAGAAAAGTCAGGGTTTCAAAGGAAACCCAAATAGAAATGGAAGAACTTGTTATAAACTTCAAGGATCGTAAAAAATATGGTGTGATTTTGCCCAAAGTCACACCGGAGAAGCTATGAACAACCAAAATAGAAACCCTAGACACAAGTCGGCACGGCCCAGGGCCCTTGAAGGCCTCAGAGATGATAAGCAAGGTGAGGGGGGAACCATTGGAGGCTTGGGGTTGAAAGGTGGTCGTCGTAGATGGCCGGAGAGGGAGGCGGTGGTTGAAGAAGGCTAGGGTTAGGTCTAGAGAAGATAAGAGACGAGAGCATCTGAAGGTGGCGTGGTTTGGAAAATGATGTAGGGTTAGGGGTCTTTAGGAATTAAAAAGGAAAGGGTTTATTTGGACCGTTGATCTGGGTGATACACGATCAGGATTAGACCGGGTAATGGGTTCCGGGTTTGGGTAGGAGTTTATAGGATCTGGGTCGGGTAATTGGGTAGGAAATTGGTTTAAGAGTGGACTCAACTTGGGGTATAATTGAAAGCCAAATTCGGCTATGATTTAAATAGCCAATTTCCCTATTTTGATTTTAATAAAATAATAAATAGTTTTCTGAGATAATTTTTCTACATCAAAATGATTAAAAATGTATAATTATCCTTTTAAAAATATAGGGGCCAATTTTACACGTATAAGATATAATTATACATTAAGACGGGCTAACATTGCAATTATATGCAATTAAGCTTGAAAAAATACCAAATGTAATTATAAATATGCATAAAAATTACGTTAATTACATTTTGGTGTAAGTATAGAATTTAAATGAATAAATCATTATAGCAATAATTTTGGAAATAATTATTGCAAATTTTATGAATAAGAATGGAAGAAAATAAATCAATCTAAACCCTTAAAATTATGGGAAAAATTAGAAAAACCTTGTGTATGCTTATATATGCATATATATGCTATTTTAAAGCTACTTATGCATATTTAAAATATATAGAAAAATTGGGTATCAACATCCGCCCCTCTTTACCCGGGAAGGATGAAAGAGTTGTCGGGTAAAGACATGACGGCCAATTTTGACCGAGCGAAGCGGTATAAAGAGGTTTAGGCCGCACCCTGGTTTCTGAGTTGCCTACATATCCCTGGTTTTATAGGAATCAGGTCGTATGTAGTTCAAGAGTCATCGGTGAAGTATACCGATCAAGTTTTACAAGAACGAACGCAAAGTACAGGGTTAGGCGAACAAACGGCTGACGGGGTAGTTCAGGAAAACTGGAGCGGGACCGCTCCGGCCAGGATGGCTGTTTCTTGCTTGATTACCTGCAAATGAACAATACAAGCATATATTGTGCGTAATTTAAACATGATGCAAATTCCCGTTGGACCATGAATGTTGTCTCTGGACGGTTAAGGATGACGTCTTTAGACTATGATGTCCTGGGCCATGAATTGCTTGATGCAAGATTCGCAAGCCATGAAATGATGTTCTCGGGCCATGAGGATGGTACCTCTGAATCATGACGCCTTTGAATAACGATATGCAAAATGATAGAAAGAGATCCTCAGGCCATGACATGGTGTTCTCGGGCTATGAAGTTGGTGCCTCCAAACGATGACGCCTTTGAATAGGTTGGCGATATTTCAGCCCATGAAGATGAAATAGTATGATGCTAACAATACCGAGATTAGTCTTGTGAATTAAAGGGCAAAGCTTAGCCCGAAAGGAAAGCGAAATAAATAATGCTTGAGACTGTGGTTTTTTTTTTGTTTTGAAAAAGTAAATTGGAGGCAGCGTTTACCTCGGAAGGCAGAATAGTAGCCTTATGCAAATGCAGATGGAGGTAGAGCTTAACCTCGGAAGGAAGAATGGTAGCCTTATGCAAGATGCGAACACAGATGGAGACAACGTCTAGTCTCGGAAGGCAGAAAGGTAGCCTTATGCCATCCGGATGGAGGTAGAGCTTAACCTCGGAAGGCAGAATGGTTGGCTTATGCAAAATGCGAATGTAGATGGAGACAACGTTTAGTCTCAGAAGGCAGAAAGGTACCCTTATGCAAGGATGTAGATGCAGATGGAGACAACGTTTAGTCTCGGAAGTCAGAAAGATACCCTTATGCAGGGATACAGATGCAGATGAGGATATCATTTAGTCTCGGAAGGCATAAAAGTAGCCTTATGCAAGGATGCAGATGTAGATGGAGACAACGTTTAGTCTCGGAAGACAGAAAAGTAGCCTTATGCAAATATGTAAATGCAGATGGAAGTAGAGCTTAACCTCAGAAGGCAGAATGGTAGCCTTATGCAAGATGCGAATGCAGATGGAGATAGTGTTTAGTATCGGAAGGCAGAAAGGTATCCTTATGCCATCCGAATGGAGGTCGAGCTTAACCTCGGAAGGCAGAATGGTAGCCTTATGCAAAATGCGAATGGAGACTGAGACAACGTTTAGTCTCGGAAGGCAGAAAGGTAGCCTTATGCAAGGATGCAGATGCAGATGGAGACATCATTTAGTCTCGGAAGTCAGAAATATACCCTTATGCAGGGATGCAGATGCAGATAGAGACAACGTTTAGTCTCGGAAGGCAGAAAGGTAGCCTTATGCAAGGATGCAGATGCAGATGGAGACATCATTTAGTCTCGGAAGGCAGAAATATACCCTTATGCAGGGATGCAGATGCAGATGGAGACATCGTTTAGTCTCGGAAGGCAGAAAAGTAGCCTTATGCAAGGATGCAGATGCAGATGGAGACAACGTTTAGTTTCGGAAGGCATAAAGATACCCTTATGCAGGGATGCAGATGCAGATAGAGACAACGTTTAGTCTCGGAAGGCAGAAAAGTAGCCTTATGCAAGGATGCAGATGGAGACAGTGTTTAGTCTCGGAAGGCAGAAAAGTAGCCTTATGCAAAGATGTAAATGCAGATGGAGGTAGAGCTTAACCTCGGAAGGCAGAATGGTAGCCTTATGCAAGATGCGAATGCAGATGGAGATAGTGTTTAGTCTCGGAACAACCAAAACAGAAACCCTAGACATAAGTCGGCACGGCCCAAGGCCCTTAAAGGCCTCAGAGATGATGAGACAGGTGAGGGGGAACCATTGGAGGCTTGGGGTTGAAAGGAGCTCACCGAAGATGGGCGGAGAGGGAGGCGGAGGTTGAAGAAGGCTAGGGTTAGGTTGAGAGAAGAGAAGAGACAAGAGCATCTGAAGGCGCCTATATTTAGAAAATGATGTAGGGTTAGGGGTCTTTAGGAATTAAAAAGGAAACGGTTTATTTGGACCGTTGATCTGGGAGATCAACGGTCAGGATTAGACGGGGTAGATGGGTTTCGGGTTTGGGTAGGAGTTTATAGGATCTGGGTCGGGTAATTGGGTAGGAAATTGGTTTAAGAGTGGGCTCAACCTGGGCTGTAATTGAAAGCTAAATTTGGCTATGATTTAAATAGCCAATTTCCCTATTTTGATTTTAATAAAATAATAAATAGTTTTCTGAGATAATTTTTCTATATCAAAATGATTAAAAATGTATAATTATAATTTTAAAAATATAGGGGACAATTTTACACGTATAGGATATAATTATACATTAAGATGGGCTAACATTCTAATTATATGCAATTAAGCTTGAAAAATACCAAATGTAATTATAAAAATGCATAAAAATTACTTTAATTACTTTTTTGTATAATTATAGAATTTAAATGTATAAATCATTATAGCAATAATTTTGGAAATAATTATTGCGAATTTTATGAATAAGAATGGGAGAAAATAAATCAATTTAAACCCTTAAAATTATGGGAAAAATTATAAAAACCTTGTGTATTCTTATATATGCATATATATGCTATTTTGAAGGTACTTATGCATATTTAAAATATATAGAAAAATTGGGTATCAACAGCTGCCCCTCTTTACCCGGGAAGGATGAAAGAGTTGTCGGGTAAAGACATGATGACCAATTTTGACCGAGCGAAGCGGTATAAAGAGGTTTAGGCCGCACCCTGGTTTCTGAGTTGCCTACATATCCCTGGTTTTATAGGAATCAGGTCGTATGTAGTTCAAGAGTCATCGGTGAAGTATACCGATCAAGTTTTACAAGAACGGACGCAAAGTACAGGGTTAGGCGAACAAACGGCTGACGGGGTAGTTCAGGAAAACTGGAGCGGGACCGCTCCTGCCAGGATGGCTGTTTCTTGCTTGATTACCTGCAAATGAACAATACAAGCGTATATTGTGCGTAATTTAAACATGATGCAAATTCCCGTTGGACCATGAATGTTGTCTCTGGACGGTTAAGGATGACGTCTTTAGACTATGATGTCCTGGGCCATGAATTGCTTGATGCAAGATTCGCAAGCCATGAAATGATGTTCTCGGGCCATGAGGATGGTACCTCTGAATCATGACGCCTTTGAATAACGATATGAAAAATGATAAAAAGAGATCCTCAGGCCATGACATGGTGTTCTCGGGCTATGAAGATGGTGCCTCCGAACGATGACGCCTTTGGATAGGTTGGCAATATTTCAGCCCATGAAGATGAAATAGTATGATACTAACATGAACGAGATTAGTCTTGCGAATTAAAGGGCAGAGCTTAGCCCGAAAGGAAAGCGAAATAAATAATGCTTGAGACTGTGGGTTTTTTTTCCTTGAAAAAGTAAATTGGAGGCAACGTTTAGCCTCGGAAGGAAGAATAGTAGCCTTATGCAAATGTAGATGGAGGTAGGGCTTAACCTCAGAAGGAAGAATGGTAGCCATATGCAAGATGAGAATGCAAATGGAGACAGCGTTTAGTCTCGGAAGGCATAAAGGTAGCCTTATGCCATCCGGATGGAGGTAGAGCTTAACCTCGGAAGGCAGAATGGTAGCCTGATGCAAAATGCGAATTCAGATGGAGACAAGATTTAGTCTAGGAAGGAAGAAGGGTAGCCTTATGCAAGGATGCAGATGCAGATGGAGACAACGTTTAGTCTCGAAAGGCAGAAAGATACGCTTATGCAGGGATGCAAATGCAGATGGAGACAACGTTTAGTCTCGAAATAAAGAAAAGTAGCCTTATTCAAGGATGCAGATGCAGATGGAGACAACATTTAGTCTCGGAAGGCAAGAAAAGTAGCCTTATGCAAAGATGTAAATGCAGATGGAAGTAGAGCTTCACCTCGGAAGGAAGAATGGTAGCCTTATGCAAGATGCAAATGCAGATGGAGACATCGATTAGTCTTGGAAGGCATAAAGGTAGCCTTATGCAAGGATGCAGATGCAGATGGAGACAACGTTTAGTCTCGGAAGGCATAAAGATACCCTTATGCAGGGATGCAGATGCAGATAGAGACAACGTTTAGTCTCGGAAGGCAGAAAAGTAGCCTTATGCAAAGATGTAAATGCAGATGGAGGTAGAGCTTAACCTCGGAAGGCAGAATGGTAGCCTTATGCAAGATGCGAATGCAGATGGAGACAATGTTTAGTCTTGGAAGGCAGAAAGGTAGCCTTATGCCATCCGGATGGAGGTAGAGCTTAACCTCGAAAGGAAGAATGGTAGCCTTATGCAAAATGCGAATGCAGATGGAGACAGCGTTTAGTCACGGAAGGCAGAAAGGTAGCCTTATGCAAGGATGCAGATACAGATGGGGACAACGTTTAGTCTCGGAAGGCAGAAATATACCATTATGCAGGGATGCAGATGCAGATGGAGACAGTGTTTAGTCTCGGAAGGAAGAAAAGTAGCCTTATTCAAGGATGCAGATGCAGATGGAGACAGCGTTTAGTCTCGAAAGGCAGAAAAGTAGCCTTATGAAAGGATGCAGATGCAGATGGAGACAGTGTTTAGTCTCGGAAGGTAGAAAAGTAGCTTTATGCAAACATGTAAATACAGATGGAGGTAGAGCTTAACCTCGGAAGGCAGAATGGTAGCCTTATGCAAGATGCGATTGCAGATGGAGACAGTGTTTAGTCTCGGAACAACCAAAATAGAAACCCTAGACATAAGTCGGCACGGCCCAGGGCCCTTGAAGGCCTCAGAGATTATGAGCCAGGTGAGGGGGGAACCATTGGAGGCTTGGGGTTGAAAGGTGGTCGTCGTAGATGGCCGGAGAGGGAGGCGGTGGTTGAAGAAGGCTAGGGTTAGGTCTAGAGAAGATAAGAGACGAGAGCATCTGAAGGTGGCGTGGTTTGGAAAATGATGTAGGGTTAGGGGTCTTTAGGAATTAAAAAGGAAAGGGTTTATTTGGACCGTTGATCTGGGAGATCAACGGTCAGGATTAGACCGGGTAGATGGGTTCTGGGTTTGGGTAGGAGTTTATAGGATCTGGGTCGGGTAATTGGGTAGGAAATTGGTTTAAGAGTGGGCTCAACCTGGGCTATAATTGAAAGCTAAATTTGGCTATGATTTAAATAGACAATTTCCCTATTTTGATTTTAATAAAATAATAAATAGTTTTCTAAGATAAATTTTCTATATAAAAATGATTAAAAATGTATAATTATCATTTTAAAAATATAGGGGCCAATTTTACACGTATAAGATATAATTATACATTAAGACGGGCTAACATTGCAATTATATGCAATTAAGCTTGAAAAATACCCAATGTAATTATAAAAATGCATAAAAATTATGTTAATTACATTTTTGTATAAGTATAGAATTTAAATGAATAAATCATTATAGCAATAATTTTGGAAATAATTATTGCGAATTTTATGAATAAGACTGGGAGAAAATAAATCAATTTAAACCCTTAATATTATGGGAAATTATAAAAACCTTGTGTATGCTTATATATGCATATATATGATATTTTGAAGGTACTTATGCATATTTAAAATATATAGAAAAATTGGGTATCAACAGCTGCCCCTCTTTACCCGGGAAGGATGAAAGAGTTGTCGGGTAAAGACATGATGGCCAATTTTGACCGAGCGAAGCGGTATCAAGAGGTTTAGGTCGCACCCTGGTTTCTGAGTCGCCTACATATCCCTGGTTTTACAGGAATCAGGCCGTATGTAGTTCAAGAGTCATCAGTGAACTATACCGATGAAGTTTTACAAGAACGAATGCAAAGTATAGGGCTAGGCGAACAAACGGCTGACGGGGTAGTTCAAGAGAACTGGAGCGGGACCGCTCCTGCCAGGATGGCTATTTCTTGCTTGATTACCTGCAAATGAACAATACAAGCATATATTGAGCGTAATGTAAACATGATGCAAATTCCCGTTGGACCATGAATGTTGTCTCTCCACGGTTAAGTATGACGTATTTAGACCATGATGTCCTGGGCCATGAATTGCTTGATGCAAGATTCGCAGGCCATGAAATGATGTTCTCGGGTCATGAAGATGGTGCCTCCGAACCATAACGCCTTTGAATAATGATATGCAAAATGATAAAAAGAGATCCTCAGGCCATGACATGGTGTTCTCGGGCTATGAAGCTGGTGCCTCCGAACGATGACGCCTTTTGATAGGTTGGCGATATTTCAGCCCATGAAGATGAAATAGTATGATGCTAACAAGACTGATATTTGTCTTGCGAATTAAAGGGCAGAGCTTATCCCAAAAGGAAAGCGAAATAAATAATGCTTGAGACTATGGTTTTTAAAATAAAAAAAAGTAAATTGGAGGCAGCATTTAGCCTCGGAAGGCAGAATAGTAGCCTTATGCAAATGCAGATGGAGGTAGAGCTTAACCTCGGAAGGAAGAATGGTAGCCTTATGCAAGATGCGAATACAGATGGAGACAACGTTTAGTATCGGAAGGCAGAAAGGTAGCCTTATGCCATCCGGATGGAGGTAGAGCTTAACCTCGGAAGGAAGAATGGTAGCCTTATGCATAATGCGAATGCAGATGGAGACAACGTTTAGTCTCGGAAGGCAGAAAGGTAGTCTTATGCAAGGATGCAGATGCAGATGGAGACAACGTTTAGTCTCGGAAGGCAGAAAGATACCCTTATGCAGGGATGCAGATTCAGATGGAGACAATGTTTAGTCTCGGAAGCCAGAAAAAGTAGCCTTATGCAAGGATGCAGATGGAGACAGCGTTTAGTCTTGGAAGGCAGAAAAGTAGCCTTATGAAAAGATGTAAATGCAAATGGAGGTAGAGCTTAACCTCGTAAAGCAGAATGGTAGCCTTATGAAAGATGCGAATGCAGATGGAGACCATGTTTAGTCTCGGAACAACAAAAACAGAAACCCTAGACATAAGTCGGCACGGCCCAGGGCCCTTGAAGGCCTCAGCGATGATGAGCAAGGTGAGGGGGAAACATTGGAGGCGTGGGGTTGAAAGGTGGTTGCGGGAGATGGCCGGAGAGGGAGGCGGTAGTTGAAGAAGGCTAGGGTTAGGTTGAGAGAAGAGAAGAGACGAGAGCATCTGAATGCGGCTTGGTTTGGAAAATGATGTACGGTTAGGGGTCTTTAGGAATTAAAAAGGAAAGGGTTTATTTTGATCGTTGATCTGGGAGATCAACAGTCAGGATTAGACCGGGTAGATGGGTTTCGGGTTTGGGTAGGAGTTTATAGGATCTGGGTCGGGTAATTGGGTAGGAAATTTGTTGAAGAGTGGGCTCAATTTGGGCTATAATTGAAAGCCAAATTTGGCTATGATTTAAATAGCCAATTTCCCTATTTTGATTTTAATAAAATAATAAATAGTTTTCTGAGAATAATTTTTCTATACCAAAATGATTAAAAATTTATAATTATCATTTTAAAAATATAGGGGCCAATTTTACACGTATAAGATATAATTATACATTAAGACGGGCTAACATTGCAATTACATGCAATTTAGCTTGAAAAATACCAAATGTAATTATAAAAATGCATAAAATTATGTTAATTACATTTTGGTATAAGTATATAATTTAAATGAATAAATCATTATAGCAATAATTTTGGAAATAATTATTGCGAACTTTATGAATAAGAAGGGGAGAAAATAAATCAATTTAAACCCTTAAAATTATGGGAAAATTATAAAAACCTTGTGTATGCTTATATATGCATATATATGCTATTTTGAATGTACTTATGCATATTTAAAATATATAGAAAATTGGGTATCAACAGTTACGTCCCTCCCATCCCTGTTGTGGCCACAAAACAATCATTCCACTGGGTCAATCCAAATAAAACTTGTGCATACCATTCTGGCATGGAAGGACATACCATCGATGAATGTCGCACATTGAATTACAAAATCCAGGATTTGATCGACAACAAAATCATCCAAGCAAAGGAGGCTACGCCTAATGTCGGCAATAACCCCCTCCCAAATCACAGGGGTGAAGGCGTCAATGTGATAGAAATGGATGAAGAATGGGATCCGGAGGGATTAATCGGGCTAATCAAATAAGGTGATGATCCCAAGAAGCCCTCAGTTACACTCAATCCCATTATAATGCAGATACACCCGCTAGTGAAGGTTGAGGTCATCGCATCAGCCCCGTTCGAGGTTAAAGTAGCACCACCTGCGGTGACATCTATTCCATTTGAGGTGAAGGTACCCACGCCATTTACAGTGACAGTATCAACCATACCGCCTTTCAACACCAAGGTTGTGCCCTGGGATTACGTAGCTGAAGCTAGAAGGAGAGCAAAGACTAAAATAGAAGAAGCTGGTGATGCACAATGGATGACTAGGATTGTAAGGGTCTACACACCTGAGCATTTGGGAGAGTCCAACAAGTAGACTTCTAACAGACCTCCCGTCATTGAAATAGGTCCAGATGACCTCTGGAGGAAAGTACAAGCAAAGGAATACTCAGTCAGTGATCATCTGAACAAGACTCCCGCGCAGATATCTATCTTGTCACTGCGGTAGAATTTAAAATCACATAAGAGCGCTCTGATGAAACTATTGAACGAAAAATATGTGCCCAATAACATCACGAGTAGAGAAATGGCTAATATGGTGGGGCAAGTACTGGAAAGTCACAAGATCACTTTCCACGAGGATGAGTTCCCACCTGAGGGTTTGAGCCACAACAAGGCACTGCATATAACTGTGCAGTGCGAAGACTACTTCATTACCAGGGTCGTGATCGATGGAGGATCCAGTCTCAATATTTGCCCATTGACAACACTAAAGAGATTGGGCAAAGGCCTGTATGAAATCCGAGAGGGGACCATGAACGTGAAGGCATTTGACGGGTCTCATAGGGCTACCATCGGAGAAATCAATCTCTGCCTACAGATGAGGCCTACATGGTTTGATGTCGAGTTCCAGGTGCTGGATATATCTGCATCCTACAATTTGTTGTTGGGACGACCATGGATACATGCCGCTAGAGCTGTGGCATCAACTTTGCATCAGGCGGTAAAGTTTGAGTGGAATCATCAGGAGGTAATTATCCATGGAGATGGGAGCAACCCCATTTACAGCCGTCAAACTATCCCGGTAGTTGAGGATACAAGAAGACTCGGTGGGGAAACTTATCATCACATCGAGCAGGTCAATGCAATCGACAAATATAAGTGGTGGGACAATAAGATAGCAAGTATAATGAATTGGAGTGGGTATGAGCCTGGCAAGGGTCTCGGCAAAAACCAATAGGGCATTTCTAAGCCAATACAGCTAAAGCGTCATGGCACTATTTTTGGCCTGGGATATCAATACACCTGGCGAGTATAAAAATTGGTAACCACCGTGGCGTGGTCCTTACTATCCACTTGAGCAGCCTGTACCGCATTTGAATCAGACCTTCCAACAGGCCGACATCATATGGGGTTCAGAAGAGGAGGAAGCACTGGCACCCTTAAGGAACCTGGTCTTGGAGGACGAGAACATGGACTGTTGTGTAATTTTTGAAGAGGGGGAGGAGCAGGAAGGCCCTACCATCCAAGATGTGGGAAAAGGATCATTACTTAGGAATTGGACTGCCACACCATCCAGGGCTCGACGAGTCCTGGGGTAGCAAGGCTGAACAACATTGTTTATTTTGCTTTCTAAGAAAATGATTTCACTTTTATTTTAAATAAAATCTTCAATGTTCCAAAACGTTGTTCAAACTATTGAAAATCACTTTTATGTTTCAATGAATCGATATTTATTATTACCATTTTTCTCTCATATTTTTATTTACACAACATTACTATTTCCTGTCTTGATGAACCGACGACTGTGACATGTTATGAGACAACGCAACAAAGGGATAGTGATTCGGAAGAAAAAGATGTCATACCCGAGGAAATTGCCAGAGAAATAGAAGATTTTGAGAACAAGCCTAAGTCCAACCTGGATGAAACTGAAGTAGTCAACTTGGGAGATTTTGAAACCGTCAAAGAGACCCGTATCAGCATCCACTTATCGCCGTCAGAGAAAGAAGAGTATAGAAAGTTCTTGAAGAAATATGAGGACATATTTGCATGGTCGTACGATGATATGACCGGGTTAAGTACCTCCATTGTGGCTCACAAGTTGCCCACAAACTCAATGTGTCGACCAGTGAAGCAAAAACTCATGAAGTTCAAGCCTGACATGAGTCCAAAAATAAAGGAGATTTCTAAGCAAATCAAGGCCAAAGTCCTCAGGGTGCTTGAATACTCAACATGGTTAGACAACATTGTGCCGGTTCCGAAGAAGGATGGAAAGGTCAGGGTTTGTGTCGATTATCGAGATCTTAACAGATCCAGTCCAAAGGATGATTTCCCTCTTCCAAACATACACATCCTAATCGACAATTGTGCCAAACATGAACTCTAGTCATTTGTAGATTATTTCGCCGGTTACCACCAGATCTGGATGGACGAGGAAGACGCTGAGAAAACCGCTTTTATTTCACCATGGGGAGTGTACTATTATAAGTTGATGCCATTCGGCCTAAAGAATGCGGAGGCCACCTTAATGAGGGCTATGACTACCATCTTTCATGGAATGATACATAAAGAGATCGAGGTGTATGTTGACGACGTCACCATTAAATTCAAGAAAGCCACAGATCATATAGTAGATTTGAAGAAGTTCTTCGACAGACTACGAAAATACAACTTGAAACTAAATCCCACAAAATGTGCATTCGGGGTTCCGGTAGGAAAGTTTCTTGTGTTCATCGTCAGTCGCCGAGGGATAGAGCTGGATCCATCAAAAGTCAAAGCCATCCAAGAGCTGCCACCGCCGAAGAGTAAGAAAGATGTAATGAGTTTCCTGGGGAGGCTAAATTACATCCGTCGGTTCATAGCCCAGTCTACAGTTATATGTGAGCCCATTTTTAAGTTGTTGAAGAAAGTTGCAGCAACTAGTTGGACCGAGGACTGTCAAAAGGCTTTCGACAGAATCAAGGAGTACTTATCAACACCACCAGTTTTGGTCCCGCCAGAGCTAGGTAGACCCTTTCTACTCTACCTTCAAGTACTAGATGGAGCCTTCGGCTGCATTCTGGGGCAGCATGACTAGACAAGAAGAAACGAACATGCTATCTATTACCTGAGCAAGAAGTTCACTCCATATGAAGCGCGATACTCTTTTGCTGGAACGTACCCTCTGCTAGAACATACCTATTGTGCTCTGACCTGGATAGCTTAGAAGCTGAGGCACTACTTCTATGCCTACACAACATACCTCATATCGAGAAAGGATCCCTTAAAGTACATCTTTCAGAAGCTCATGCCTACTGGCAAGCTAGATAAGTGGCAAATCCTGTTGAGTGAGTTCGATATTGTTTATGTGACTCAGAAAGCGGTAAAAGGACAGGTACTAGCAGATCATCTTGCTGAAAATCCAGTGGGAAGAGAATACGAACCCCTGAAAACGTATTTTCTAGATGAAGAGGTGTTGTTCATAGGAGAAGACATTGTTGAATCCTATGACGTTTGGAAGATGTTCTTTGACGAAGCGACTAATTTCAAAAGAGTCAGCATCAGAGCTGTTTTGGTATCGAAAACCGGCCAACATTATCTGGTATCTGCTAAACTCAGATTTTCCTGCACCAACAACATGGCAGAGTATGAATCTTGCATACTAGGGCTCAACATGGCCATCAACATGAGTATTCAAGAGTTGCTGGTAATCGGTGATTCAGATTTTCTTGTGCACCAGGTACAAGGAGAATGGACCACCAAGAATTCCAAGATACTGCCATATCTACACCATGTGCAGGAATTGAGAAAGAGGTTCACGAAGATAGAGTTTCTGCATGTTCCCATAATCCAGAACAAGTTTGCCGATGCATTGGACACTTTGTCATCCATGATATATCACTCAGACAAGAACTTCATTGATCCTATCCCGGTAAGGATCCATAGCCAGCCACCTGTCCCAAATTCCCACCCTTTGGGCTGTGACTGCGCCTAACGTTGAACCCGCTAGGCCAACCAACGTATAACCTGCGATAGCAATTTTTGAATCATTTAAAACTGAGCAAAACGGTAATTCGTCACTTTCAACAAATTCCCAACAAAATATTGTAAGCATTTTCTTAATAAAGATAACGAAAACTTTAAGAATGCGAAGAATAAAGACATGAT
>MDKH01100074.1:0-10757 GCA_005239495.1 Nicotiana undulata
TATTGTATTCCGCACTTTCATTGTTATTGTTGTTCGTTGGCTTGCCTAACCCCGCCGTTAGGCTCCATCACGACCTGGACCGGTTTGGGGTCGTGACAGGATTCATATGTATTTGCGAGCTGGCGTGAATACAATAACAAAAATCTGCGAGAAAAAGGTTTTCAGCTGTTTAAAAATGGTAAATGAATCAATTAACGCAATAGACTCCTAATATAACTCAACAAACTCAATTATAACACGCAAAATTTGTATTTCCAGTTATAAAAACGATTCTCAGCCGAAAACGCCCCAAAAACAGAGCAATCTTCAGAGATTCAATCCATCGTTTCTTTTTTAGTGGTATCTTCACAAATAGATTTACATATTAAAATTATATAATTACATTAAATACAGTTAAATACATACAATACATTGAATACATGAGGTATAGCAGGAGACACCGAGGTAGTCCTGCAGGCGTCCGCAGGCCTTGGCGTCCCCTTCCACTTCTCTACTTCTGTTTTTAATATTCCATAAACAGATGTATTTACTTCTTTCAGACCCTTACATGTATTATTCGTAGATGGTCCGTGACATTGTGACTCCAAAGATTTGGGTTGGTTTTTTTGAGAATTTGTATAAATCTGTGGATTGAATTATGTACTTCCAATCTGTTCTCATTTTATGCTTTTATTCACGAAAAGGTCGTATTTCGCTTGTTCTCACTTAACAATAAAGGATTTTAATAAATTTGAGTATTTACGTTGGCTTGCCTAGCGGGTTTAACGTTAGGCACCATCACGGTCCCGACGATGGGAATTTTGGGTCGTGACAAGTTGGTATCAGAGCACTAGGTTGCCTAGGTCTCATAATTCACGGACAAGCTTGGTAGAGTCTGAGGTATTGGTACGGAGACATTTGTACTTATCCCCAGAGGCTGCAAAGTTAGGAATAACTTCACATCTATTCTTCTCTATCGTGCGATTTGAGTTCCAAATGCTAATTGAGTTTCTATTCTATTCTCTCGCAGATGTCGAGAACACGTGCTTCCTCATCTACCGATCAACAACCCGATCCTCCAATTGTAGCTCCTACGAGGGGCCAAGGATGAGGCCGAGGCCGTACTAGAGACCGAGGCAGGGGCAGGGCCCATCCCAGAGCAGCATCCCCAGCGGAGGATCCTCAGGTAGAGTTTGCCGGTGAGGTTCCTGCTCAGACAGTTCCGGTTGGACCAGCTCAGGTCCCAGAGGGGTTCATTGCCACCCCGGTACTTCAGGACGCTCTGGTCCGTTTAGTGGGCCTTAAAGAGAGCGTGGCTCAGGCAGGTCTACTTCTTACAACACCAGCCGTCTCTCAGGCTGGGGGAGGGTTCCAGAATCCTGCTACCCGCACACCAGAGCAGTTAGCTTCTCATTTCCAGACTCTAGAACCTCAGACAACTGGAGTAGCTCAGCCGGGTATTGTGGCACAGGCCCTTGAGGGAGCAACTATGTCTGCTGATGCTTTTTGGAGATTGGACTGGTTCACCAAGTTGTTTCCTACTACTTTCAGTGGTGCACCATCAGAGGATCCCCAGGATTTCTTAGACAGTTGCTATGAGGTTCTTCGGAACATGGGGATCGTAGAGACCAATGGGGTCGATTTTTCTACTTTCCGTCTTTCTGGTTCCGCCAAGACTTGGTGGAGGGACTGTTGCTTGACCAGACCTGTTGGATCTTCACCTTTGTCTTGGGATCGGTTCTCCGACTTGTTCTTGGAGAAGTTTCTTCCAGTCACCTAGAGAGAGGATCTTCGGAGGCAGTTTGAGCGTCTCCAGTAGGGCTTTGTGACAGTTACACAGTACGAGACCAGGTTCATCACTTTGGCCCGACATGTCATCATGATACCCCCACCGACCGAGAGAGGGTGAGGAGGTTTATTGAGGGGCTAGCTCAGCCAATTAGACTACATATGGCCAGAGAGACAGGTACTGACATTTCATTTCAGGAGGCGGCCAATGTGGCCAGGCGGATTGAGATGGTCTTACTACAGGGCAGTGGTCAGGGGTTTGACAAGAGACCTCGTCATTTTGGCTTCAGTGGTGCCTCGTCTGGAGGCATGGATTCTTTTGGCAGAGGTCATCCTCCTAGACCATTCCAGTTAGCACTTCAGGTATCCCGCAGTGCACCACCAGCCCCTATCAGTGCACCGCCGCTTCAGAGCTTTCAGAGTGGTTATTCTGGTCGACAGGGACAGTTTCAGGGAAAACAGTCTCAGTAGAAGAGATCTTGTTACTCTTGTGGTGGTCCAAGTCACATTGCCGGGTTTTGCCCCCGAGCTTCGAGTGGTTCTCACCATCAGGGTTCCCGTGCTATGATTCCCGCACCAGGTGCTCCACCACCTCCTCAACCAGCTAAGGGTGGAGGTCGAGGCGCCAGAGGTGGAGGCCAGACAGTTAGAGGTGGAGGACAGACTATGAGAGGTAGAGGTCAGCCCGCAGTAGGTCGACCCAGGGATATTCAGATTGGTGGGGCTCATCCCGGATGCTATGCTATTCCCGCCAGGCCTGAGGCTGAGGCCTCCGATGCAGTCATTACATGTATGGTTTTGGTTTGCAGCAGGGATGCTTCAGTTTTGTTTGATCCGGGATCCACATTTTCCTACGTGTCCTCATATTTTGCTCCTTATCTAATTATGCCTCATGATTCCGTGAGTACTCCTATATATGTATCTACACCGGTGGGTGATTCTATTGTGGTAGATCGATTCTACCGTTCATTTATAGTGGTTATTGGTGGTCTTGAGACCCGTGTAGATCTTTTACTCCTTGATATGGTTGATTTCGATGTCATTTTGGGGATGGATTGGTTGTCTCCCTATCATGCTATTTTGGAATGTCATGCCAAAACTGTGACCTTTACCTTACCAGGAGTACCTCGATTGGAGTGGAGAGGGACTCCTGGTCATTCTTCGAGCAGGGTTATCTCATATATGAAGGCTCGGCGCATGGTTGAGAAGGGGTGTTTGGCCTATTTGGCTTATGTTCGTGATTCTAGTGCCGAGTTTCCTTCTATGGAGTCGGTACCCATTGTTCGTGAGTTCCCTAAGGTATTTCCTGCAGACCTGCCGGGTATGCCACCCGACAGGGATATTGACTTTTGCATTGATTCGGCTCCGGACACTCAACCCATTTCTATCCGCCATATCGTATGGCCCCGCCAGAGCTAAAGAAGTTAAAGGATCAGTTACAGGACTTGCTAGATAAAGGCTTTATCAGACCTAGTGTTTCTCCTTGGGGTGCGCCAGTGTTGTTTGTTAAGAAGAAAGATGGCACAATGAGAATGTGTATTGACTACCGACAATTGAACAAGGTTACTATTAAGAATAAGTATCCTTTGCCGAGGATTGATGACTTGTTCGACCAGATTTAGAGTGCCACAATGTTTTCAAAGATTGACTTAAGATCTGGTTACCATCAATTGAGGATTAGGGTGTCCGATGTCCCTAAGACAGCCTTTCGCATTCGGTATGGGCATTATGAATTCTTGGTGATGTCATTTGGGTTGACAAATGCCCCAACTGCTTTTATGGATTTGATGAACCGAGTGTTCATGCCCTATTTGGATTCGTTCGTGATTGTCTTCATTGATGACATTTTTATTTACTCCCGCAGCCGAGAGGAGCATGAGCATCACCTTCGAGTCGTCCTCCAGACTCTGAAGGAAAGTCAGTTGTATGCCAAATTTTTGAAGTGTGAGTTCTGGTTGAGTTCGGTTGCATTTTTGGGCCATGTTGTATCGGCATAAGGTATTCAGGTGGATCCCAAGAATATTTCAGCAGTCAGAGATTGGCCTAGACCCACCTCAGCTACAGAGATTCGAAGTTTCTTGGGCTTAGCAGGTTACTATCGTCGGTTTGTGGAGGGCTTTACATCTATTGCAACCCCGATGACCAGGTTGACTCAGAAGGGTGCCCAATTCAGGTGGCCAGATGAGTGTGAGGTGAGCTTTCAGAAGCTCAAGACAGCCTTGACCACGGCACCGGTGTTGGTTTTTCCCTCAGGTTCAGGATCATATACCGTGTATTATGATGCTTCACGGGTTGGACTTGGTGCAGTGTTGATGCAGGATGGCAAGGTTATAGCTTATGATTCACGTCAGTTGAAGGTTCATGAGAAGAACTATCCAGTTCATGATTTAGAGTTAGAAGTCGTTGTCCATGCGCTGAAGATTTGGAGGCATTATCTGTATGGTGTGTCATGTGAGGTGTTCACGGACCATAAGAGTTTGCAATATCTATTCAAGCAGAAAGAGTTGAATATGAGGCAGAGAAGATAGTTGGGTCTGTTGAAAGATTACGACATTACCATCTTATACCATCCGAGAAAGGCCAATGTGGTGGCCGATGCTTTGAGCCGGAAGTCAGTCAACATGGGTAGTCTTGCTTATATTCTGGTCGGGGAGCGACCGCTTGCTTTAGATGTTCAGGCTTTGGCCAATCGGTTCATGAGATTGGATGTTTCTGAGACTGGCAGTGTTTTGGCTTATACTATGGCCCGTTCTTCATTGTTTGATCGTATTCGGAACCGGCAGTATGATGATCGTCATTTATGTGTCCTTTGGGATACGGTTCAGCACAGAGGTGCCAAGAAGGTTTTAGTTGATGATGACGGAGTCTTGAGGATGCAGGGCCGTATTTGTGTGCCTGATGTTGATGGCCTTCGTGAGTTGATATTGCAGGAGGCTCATAGTTCCCGGTATTCCATTCATCCGGGCGCCGCAAAGATATACAAGGATTTGCGGAAGCATTATTGGTGGCGGAGGATGAAGAAAGATATTGTGACATATGTAGCACGGTTCTTGAACTGTCAGCAGGTTAAGTACGAGCACCAGAGACCCGGTGGTTTGATGCAGCAGATTGAGATTCCCGAGTGAAAGTGGGAGCGTATCACCATGGATTTCATTGTTGGGCTCTAACGAACTCAGAGGAAGTTCGATGCGGTATGGGTCATTGTGGATAGGCTGACCAAGTCAGCACATTTCATCCCTGTATCAGTTTCATACTCTTCGGAGAGATTGGCAGAGATCTACATCAGGGAGATTGTTCGCCTGCATGGTGTGCCCAACTCCATTATTTCTGACAGAGGTACTCAGTTTACCTCCCATTTTTGGAGAGTATTTCAGCGTGAGTTGGGCACATGGTTTGAGTTGAGCACAACGTTTCATCCTCAAACGGACGGACAATCCGAGCGTACTATTCAGATCTTGGAGGATATGTTGCGAGCATGTGTCATTGACTATGGAGGTTCATAGGACCAGTTTTTGCCTTTAGCTGAGTTTGCCTACAACAACAGCTATCAGTCGAGCATTCAGATGGCTCCTTATGAGGCGTTGTATGGTAGGCGGTGTCGGTCGCCGGTTGGGTGGTTTGAGCCGAGAGAGGCTCGGTTGTTGGGTACAGAGTTAGTACAGGATGCCTTTGATAAGGTGAAGATCATTCAAGATAGACATCGTATAACTTAGTCCAGGCAGAAGAGTTATGTCGACCGCAGAGTTCGTGATTTGGCATTCATGGTAGGAGACCGGGTATTGCTTCGGGTTTCGCCCATGAAGGGCGTGATGAGGTTCGGAAAGAAGGGCAAGTTGAGCCCTAGGTACATTGGTCCCTTTGAGATTCTTAATAAAGTAGGAAAGGTGGCCTACAGGCTTTCTTTGCCAGCGAGTTTGTCAGCCGTGCATCCGGTGTTCCATGTATCTATGCTTCGGAAGTATCTTGCCGATCCATCTCATGTGCTAGACTTCAGCAGTGTCTAGTTGGACAAGGATTTGACTTATGAGAAGGAGCCAGTAGCCATATTAGACCGGCAAGTTCATCAGTTGAGATCAAAGAGTTATCCTTCGGTTCGTGTTCAGTGGAGAGGCCAGCCTGTCGAGGCAGCTACCTGGAAGTCCGAGTCCGATATGCGGAGCTGATATCCCCATCTTTTCCCCGATTCAGGTACCTTTCTATGTCCGTTCGAGGACGAACGCTTGTTTTAGAGGTGGAGATTGTGATGACCCAAAAGGTCATCCCGTGTATTTCTGGTCAATTCCATGTTTTGAGGTCATGAAAACCTCATTTTATCTCACCTCGATTTGCGTGCGCAACTCGGGCGTGTAGCCGGGAATCCTTCATGTGAAAAAAAACTGAGAAAAATGATAAGTTTGATTTTGAAATTTGAATTAAGTTGACTTTGGTCAACATTTTTGGTAAACGGACCAGGACCCGTGATTTGACGGTCTTGGAGGGTCCGTAGAAAAATATGGGACTTGGGAGTATGCTCGGAATCGAATTCCGAGGTCCCAAGCCCGAGAAATAAATTTTTGAAAGAAATTATTTTCTGAAAATATAAAGGATTTTTGAAAGTTTATGTATATGTGAAATCAGTGGTATCGGGCCTGTATTTTAGTTCCGGAGCCCGGTACATGTTCGATATAATATTTATGTCATGTCTGTAAAGTTTGGTAAGAAACGGAAGTCATTTGACGTGATTTGGACCCGTAAATGCAAAGTTTGATGTTTTAGAAGTTTTGGAAATTTTCATTGATTTTGGGGTTAAATCCATTGTTTATGATGTTATTTTGGTGATTTGATCGCACGAATAAGTTCGTAGGATGTTTTTGAGGTTGTGTGCATATTTGGTTTGGAGCCCCGAGGGCTCGGGTGAGTTTTGGATAGGCGTCAGAGTGATTTTTAGACTTAAAATCTGGTGTTTTGCACAGTTTTCTGGTGTCTGGTGTCTTGTGCTATGCGAACGCATAGTACCAACCGCGAACGCATATCACAGTCTAGGGGGGGTGGAATTACTCAGTGCGAACGCACCACACCAGGTACGAACGCAGAGCACAGGAAAATAGCTCTACGCGAACGCACACTGTGGGATGTGAACGCATAGAGTGTTAGGAAGGCTGGGGGCTGGATAGGTAATAACCCTGTGCGAACGCACCCAAGGCAGTGCGAATTCGAAAGGCAGTAGGATTTTGCCTATGCGAATGCACCACCCAGATCGCGAACGCATAGGGCAATTTGCCCAGTTATTTTCTTTGTCAAAAACAGAACCTATTACGGGATTTAACCCAAATTTCATAACTTCTTCTTCTTCACTCCACCTTGGGCGATTTTTGAAAGACAACATCACCATAAATTCATAGGTATGTAATCTTAGACTCATTTTCTTCAATATTTAACAACACCCATTAGATTTCTAAGCCTAAATCATGATTTTAAGGGTAGAAAATTAGGAATTTGGGTAGAGTTAGGGCCTTTTGATTTATTGGGATTTCGACCTCGTTTTGGGGTCGGATTTCAAAACTAATTACATATTCGGGCTCGTGGGTGAATGGGTGATCGGGTTTTGTTCCGAACCTTGTGTTTTGACCAAGCGGGCCCGGGGTCGATTTTTGAATTTTTGGGAAGAATGATAGGAAACTTATAATTAAGCATTGAAATTGAATTATTTAACGTTTATTGATTTTATTGATGTTATTGAGTCAATTATGTCTAGATACAATTGATTTGGAGTCGAGTTCAAAAGGAAAAGCGGTGATAGAGGCTTGATTTCGGTCTTGGAAGTCGAGGTAAGTGTTTGGCCTAACCTTAGCTTGAGAGAATAGGTGTTGAGTCTTATTTGCTATATGTTTATTCCATGTTCAACATATAGGTGAGGTGACGAGTACCTATATGTTGCATCAAGCATGCCCATGAGTCGGATAATATGAATTACGTGATTTTCGTTGATATTTACTGTGTTATAGCTTGAGTTTCACTTTGATGGTTGCTCAATTGATGGAAGTTCTTGGTTGTGAATACTGGTGAGTATTTGTTTTCGATTGAGGAATATCTTGTTAACTTATGTACTTGAGTGAGATTGGTTATAGATGTGTCCCTTGCCGGGACGGTGATATTTCTACTGTTGTTCCCTTGCCGGGATGTTGTGATTTATTGTCATGGTTCATGTTGTTGATTTCTTCCTTGCCAAACTGTTGTTCTTGATATTGTTTGGGTGAGGAAGAGTGTAAAAGCACGAAGGATGATGCCGTGTATTATTCATTGTGAGGATGAGAGTGTAAAAGCACGAAGGGTGATGCGGTGCCATGTTATGATATTAAAAGCACAAAGGATAATGCCGTGCCATGTTATGATATTAAAAGCACGAAGGGTGATACCGTGTCGTTTCTATTTATTTATAGTAAGGATGAGAGTAAAAGCATGAAGGGTAATGTCGTGCACTTATTTTGGTGAGGACGAGAGTAAAAGCACGAAGGGTGATGCCGTGCACTTGTTTTGGTGAGGATGAGAGTAAAAGCACGAAGGGTGATTCCGTGCACTTGTTTACTCTGTGTTATTATTCCCTGTTGTTTCCTTGATATTTAAGCTGTTGTCTTATTCTGTTATTTCTGTTATTGATATCTATTTCCCCAGCATGTTCCCCTTCTTCCCTTGTACTTAGTTGATTATTTTACAGTTATTATTCTCCGAATATTGTTGAATTGCACAGGTTGAATTAATTGTCGTGTCCTAGCCTCGTCACTACTTCGTCGAGGTTAGGCTCGACACTTACTCAGTACATGGGGTCGGTTGTACTGATACTACACCTGCTCACTTTTTGTTGTGCAGATCCCGGTACAGGACCCTGTGGACATTGAACTAGGAGGCTTCCTTCAGTCCACCCGGAGACACCGAGGTAGTCCTACAGGCGTCCGCAAGCCTTGGCGTCCCCTTCCACTTCTCTATTTCTGTTTTTAGTATTCCATAAACAGATGTATTTACTTCTTTCAGACCCTTACATGTATTATTCGTAGATGGTCCGTGACATTGTGATTCCAAAGATCTGGGTTGATTATTTTGAGAATTTGCATAAATCTGTGAATTGAATTATGTACTTTTAATCTGTTCTCATTTTTATGCTTTTATTCATGAACATGTCTTATTTCGCTTTTTCTCACTTAATAATAAAGGATTTTAATAAATTTGGGCATTTACGTTGGCTTGCCTAGCAAGTTTAAAACGTTAGGCGCCATCACGGTCCCGACGGTGGGAATTTCGGGTCGTGACATATTCGTTTGCCCGATTTATCAATACTAATATGATTTTATTAAAATAATTTTGACTGATTATATAATTTTTTTCTTACCTTATAAATAATTTGTATATTTTATGTAAGATCTTATTTTGCCGCTTGAATTTTTTTATTTTTAAAGTCATTAAATCTTTAATCTTAAGTAAATTTTAGTTTTTTTTTGTATTGTAACTTACTCCAAAGTACAAGTAGTCATAGGTTATCTCATGTTTTTCTATATTTTTAATTATTTTAGCTCCATATTACTAGCATAATAGAAGAAAATCTATGAGAGGATCAATATATAAATATAGATATACATATAAATATAAATATAGATATATATATTCGATTTATCCAAGATCTATTTAGATTATGTATAAGATCTATTTTATTCAACTACTTCCATTAATTATATTTTCATTTATAATTTTTAATTATTATTGTTGTCCTAAAATTAAGTAGCTTCATTTTAGCTTTACTAAAACTGAAAATGTAAATTCTATTCAATCTATTAGAAGTACGGATAAAGATATGTATCTTGACTCAAAAGTAGTGAATCTGTTAACAATTATGATTGCAACAGAACTTTTTGAATTTGTTGTTTTAACATTTTGTTTTGGATTACAAAATATTGTCTAAAACCATTTGATTAAGAAATTGAAATCGATCATTTCTTTGTGAATAGCACGGCAAGCCTTAACCAAGTGCAACCTTACAAATATTACATCTCACACAAGAATTGTGAATATATAATTACCATCACAAAAAGAAGATGAAAGAAAAATTTATGAGAGGAAAAAAAGGAAAAGATAACATCGCAATCACATCAAATTGGTCATTCCATAAAGTATCACTTTTCGTCATTATATAACGACGAATTTAAATAACAATAAAAAAATATATTGTAAAGTGACAATACAATAAAATACAACATGTAACAACCATCCAAACAAGTTGTAAGGGACGATGCAATGACTTTTTGATTTAATTGGCTAATAATTATAACTAGTTTTGAAACTACACACGTTCATTAATTTTTATGCCTAGACATATGTAATAGCCTAAATTTGACCGATTCTTTATGTAAAGATATGCACTTTAAATAGGAACGTAGAAATGTAAAAATTGCACGGGACGCCCTGTTTTGTTGCCTCCATTTAACGTATACCCATTTTTATAAAACCTTTTAATTTGTACCCACTTTTTAAACAACTTCAATTCCGTTTCTCCTCCTCCTCCTTCTCCTCAGTCAAACCTTATCAACTGACAGTAATGTTTGTTGATTTTTATTTTGGTTCATGCTTTTGTTTAATCTCCTGAAATCTCTTGTACTGAAATTGGCTTATGTTACGACCCAAATTCCCACCCTTTAGGCTGTGACTCCGCCTAACGTTGAACTCGCTAGGCCAGACAACGTATGACTTGCAATAGAATATTTAAAATCATTTAACACGGAATAAAATGCTAACTCGTCAACTTCAACCAATTCCCATCACATACTGAGATAATAGTGGGACAATCGTTTAACCGAAAATCGATAACATGTTTTTCCCTTTTTCAGATTCCCAACAAAATCCTTCAAGCATTGATAATAAAAATAACGAAAATTTAAATGCGGAAAGTAAGAACATAACAATCATGAAATAACGTAAACTCCCAAAATCGGGGTGTCACAATCCCACGGACTAGCTACTAGAAT
>ML279566.1:0-24698 GCA_005239495.1 Nicotiana undulata
ATTACAACATACATTGCATTGGTAAGGAAGAGAGTAAAAGCACGAAGGGTGATGCCGTGCCATTGTTATCATTCAGACATGTCGTTCGTACCTTATCAGTTTTTGGTAAATTGTTTCTTTTCTTACTTGATGTTAAGTAACTGCTCTATCTTATTGTTTTCCCTTTATCTGCTCCCGTTCCCCGTATATGACTGTTATTCTTCCTTGCTTTGTTATTTGTATTTTGTGTTGTAGAATAGNGTCGAGCTTCAAGGTATACCGTTTGCGTTCGTGGGCCCTGGAGTCTCTCCTGCTATTAGTACCCTATTGTCTTATTTCTCCTTCCGTTCTAAAGACAATATTGTATTTCCTTTCAGACTTGTATTTAGTATTCTTATAGATAGTCCGTGAGGTTGTGATACCACAGTTTTGGGATTTTGCGATGTTGTTATCTTTATCATTTCATTATGCGTTTTTCGGAGTATTATTACATTTCTGCTGTAAAACTTTTGAAGTGGTTTTGGTTATTTCAGTGAAGGTTTGAAAGATAATTGCTTTATTACTGTTAAGTTGTTTTAAAAATGTCAAGGTGTTGTGTACGTTGGCTTGTCTAGAGGGTTCAACGTTAGACGCAGTCACGACCTGAAAGGTGGGATTTTGAGTCGTGATAGCAGGTGCTGGCAAGCTGAATCCAAATTGGGAAGGACCTTATAAAGTCCGAGGCATAGCTGGGAAAGGCGCATACGAGTTGGAAGCCATGGATGGCAGAATTCTACCAACGAGCTGGAACGCCATCCACTTGAAGAAGTACTACTTCTAAGGAAAAGAAGTACCCCTGGTCAGGTATCGCATGTTCGATTTTATTTTTGAATATTTAAACTTTACTAACCTTTTTAGATGATAGGAAAAAAGCTAGCCCGTCACCAGATGATGATATTAGACATGCAAAGACGCGAGAAAATAACACAATTCTCGGTCTAGGGTTACACTTTCTGATGGACGTATTAAAGGGTTAAGAAGTCATCATCTAAAAAAGAATATACCTTCGAGTCCCGTACGTTTTCCTTTTTCAGGGAAAGGAACATAGAGAAGGAATAATCAAGTGCTAGAGATCTCATTCTTCAAAGCTCAAACACTTGGGGGACAATATATAATATGGAGGCCAAGATAAAGCAAAATAGACTACTGAAAGTCAAAAGCTCGAGCCTGAAGAACCATTTACCCAGCAAGACAAGTAATACAAGCAAAATTAAAAGAACTGAAGACTCCAGCACAAGATTTACAAAGCCTAAACTTCAAGAAAACCTTCGAACCATGTTCAGGTTAAAAGGCAAAGTATTAGCTACGAGGAAGAAATGTACATCTTTACATTTATATAAAAACTGTTATAACGAAAACAGTTAAGGGTAAAAGATCATCATCATTGTACTTATTCAAAAACTGTTATCAAATAAAACAGTTAAGGATGAAAGATCAAAATCCTTGTATTTATTCAGTAAAGTGTTATCAAATAAAACAGTTATGAATTACAAAACATTTTCCTCGTATTTATTACAAAACTGTTGCAAATAAAAACTGTTGCGGGTAAAAACCTCAATACTTACAAAAACTGTTACTAATGAAAAACAGTTATTTCCTTGTTTTAACTCGAAAAAACTGTTACCTATGAAAAACAGTTGCGAAATACAAGTGAGTATCAAATATGTTAAAAGAAAACAGTTGCAACATGAGTTTTAGATGATAATCATAACACATGTAAAATGTATCGGAAGTTCAAACAAAAACTTTCCACAAAAACATCTTTAAACATGTGATAAATTCCTATCACTCTATTGCATTACAATGAAGTTGAGACGTCTTCTTCATTAAAGTGTCAATCAAAATGGGCCCTAACTCATGATTAAACCCTATCATAAACAAATGCTTAAATCTTATACAAACACTGCACCTACTATGAAAAGGTCCGAGTGATTTATGCATTTTTATGAAAAAGTTAAGAGGTACAAACAAAAACCTCAGAAGAACAAAACATGAAATAGACTTAAAGAGTAAAACCAAAACTCAAAGCAAAAGTCTTCAAATTTCATTAATATAAAAAGAGCGGCTAAGTTAAAACTAAGTACTAACTAGTACTTAGCCGCATAGTAATTACATTTTTGGTGCCCCTAAGTTGTCAGTTGGGGACTTAAGAGTTTCAAACTTACCCCCGATGGAGCTGGGGGTAACCACACCAATCCAAATAAAAAAAGAAAAGAAAAGAAAGGAAAACCAGATATTCAGTCTTCATGAGGAGGAAAGTTGACTTCTTCAGGAGGAACGACAGCATCTTGAGGCAAAGAGGCATGAGCATCATGGGTTTCATCAATGGATGGAGAAAGATCAAGACCTCGCTGGGTCTTCTCCATGGCCTCTTTAGTTTTAGCAATTTCAGCGTTGAGGTCGAAACCCTCTTGGCTCATCTCTATCAATGTATCAAGGCGAGAATTCATGTACGCCCAGCTTACATCAACGGCAGCCGCCTCTTCGAGGTCATTATAATATTTTGCCCACACTTGAAGCTCAGCCCTCAATCCATCGTTCTCGGCTTCAGCAGCTTCATGGGCGGCCCTCAAGGGTACAATTGACTCTTCAAATATTCGGACTTTGTCTAAAGCTTCACGCAGTTCTTCTTGGGTCCGGGAGAGAGTATGTACAAGCTTACCAGAATATTCCTCCTTCTGCCCTAGCAGATGCTTCAAGTTCCTGATCTCTTCCGAGGCTTGGGACAATTGTTCAGCAAACGAAGATTCAAGAATACTCTTATCCTTATCAGCTTGGCTAGAAGAAGCCTTCTCCACCGCCAGTTCCGTTGCTGTAATCCTCAACTGTCTCCTCAAGGTATTCCTCTCCTATTCTAAAGCATCCATATCTACCCTCAAACCGTCATATTGTGCTTTCAGATTGTCCAAATCAAGCCGCAGCTCTTTCAACTCATTATCCGAATTTGAAACTCTTTTCATAAGTTCTAAGCCAATAAGGTGCATCTATAAAAATAATGATAAAACAATTAAACATGGCAAACTGTTTATACATGGAAAGGTGTACATATGTAAGAATAAGCTACGCTATACCTTCAAATAAGAATGCACCACTTCATTGGCCCACGTGAGAGCTGTATGGCTGGCAAGTTTGGTTTTCTCTTCAGGACCTATCGGAGGCTTAAGCCACACCTCAGGCTCGCCCGTCTTTTTGAAAAGACTCCCTTCAGCTGGAACCTCAATCACAACCCTCCGCATCTCCCTGCTGGAAGACCCTACTTCCCTAATGGAAGGCATGGAAGCAGGAACGGAGGGAGAAATAACAGAAATAGACAGTCCAGGAATTGAAGAAGCCGCAGGCACAATAGGAGGCACGGAAGAATGAGGAATTGAAGAAACCACAGGTAGGGAAACGACAGTAGCTGTAATGGCTAAAGGGCGGGAACAGCGGAGACACAAGGAACTGACAAAACTTCTTCTCTTAAAGAGTCAGGGAAAACAACAGCTAAGGGAACATCATCGGGAGCGAGATCAAAACCTTCATGAAACAAATACTCGACAGAATCATGGGCTGGGGACTTTGAATCATTTTCAGAAGATGAGGGTCTACCTGCAGACAGAGCAGAAAGAGTCATGGGGGTAGACTCGTCGTCCAAAATAACCTGCCTTCTTCGTAACCGGTGTACTAAAACACTCTCTCTTTATTCTTCTTCCTCTTCGAAACGGGGATCACCAACTTTTCTCTTTGAGGAAGACGAGCTAGCAAGGATATTTTGAGCCTGAGTCAAAGACATCTTCGGGATAGATGAAGCAGACACCCCATAGATGGAAAACCCTGTCAAAAAGGGAAAAGTTAAACAAGAATAAAAGTAGGCTCGGGTAAGACAGGAAGTAAGAAAAACTCCACTTACCATGGGTCTTTACAAGCCAACAGTACTTCCCCGCGAAGTACTTCCAGGACCTTTCTTCAACAAGAGCGGCATACAATATTTTTTCTACCCAATCTCGAATACCGGAGACATTCTCAGTATTCATGATTGCTGAAAAGAAAAAACATAGATACGGTGTTAATAACACAATCCAAGTCTAATAAAAGAACAAAATAGATGCGAACCAAAAACGTACTCACGTGTACGGTTCCACTTCTCAGGGAAGGGAATATTCTCTTAACCCACTAAACCAGCTGTGGGGACAGCAACATACCGGAGGTACCAACCTCTGTCTTTATCATCACCAGGGGTTACTAACACTCTTTTACTCCGAGCAGCTAGAGTAAAAACCCCTTGACGAAACAAGATAGGAGAATATAAATGAATAAGATGATTGAAAATAAAAGGAACTGAAGCTAAAGAAGCCAAAACTCTCATACACGCGGCAACTTGCCACACCAGCGGATCAACTTATCCCAAACAGATATTGAATAAATGGCAAAACTCGATGATAACTGGATCAATGGGAGGTCTAAACCCTAATGTAAAAGGATACGTATAAACAAAGGAATAACCAATATTATAAGACGTTATACTTTGATTACTATTCGGGACATAAACAGGGAAATCAGGCCCCCAAGAACACTCTCTACGAACAAGAGGAACGTGACCTTCAGTTATAATAGTTGGATACCTCTCCACACTATCTAAAGAAGTAGACTGGTCTATAAGAACTGGGTTTTCCCTAGTAAAGACAAACTCGGAGAGAATAATCTCATCAACCTTGGGTTCACGAAGATGATCATATTTACCTCTAGACGAATAATGAGAAGTTCTAGCCTTAGGAGAAAGAAAAGACCTAGCGGAAGGAGGAGAGACTACTGGGGAAGAAGAACCTCTAGAGGGAGTAGATCCTAAATTCTTTAGCCTACCTCCCCTCCGACTCCTAATTGGAGCAGAAGAAGATGCGAGATTTTTCACATCTATTACCTTCTTGGGTTGATTCGATGAAGATATACTTACAGAAGCAATGGAAAATTATTTACAAAAAGAGAGACAAGTTATAACATGTTTCGTGGAAGTAAAGAAAGGAAAAAGGGGATTTATACTTAAAGACAACCATCGAAACATGGAAAAATAATGATGGAAAGTCATGATTAAAAGTGTCACTTCGGGACTGACGTAGCCGCAAAAAGCCCTAAAAAGCGCCGAGTCATTGCAGAGCCAATAGGAAATGGAAACGTAGAAAAAGCATTAAATGGAAGTGACAAACGACGCCTGTGTTCATAGAAAGATACAATGTTTCGGAGAAAAACGACGGCAAAATATTCCCGCCATAAATATGTATCCACTTACCAAATATTAATCGACAAATATATGGTAAGTGGGGACTATCTGTATTGGCAAAAAAGAGTCTCACACGTAAGCAGATTCTTTACAACTCAATTAGTTACGTGGACCAAGAAAAATGCAGCAGATAGACTTGATTCTATAAAAAAGGTACGGGACAAAGAGGCACGGTCAATAAACCCACGAGTTCATCAACCATGGGAAACTTAATAAAGAAGAGATACGGTCACAGTGAACCCAGACGAAGCTGCGGGCAGATTCGAGAATCAACAGTTAATGACTTATACGTTACATAACTCCTATACAACAGTAACGATTATCCTTTGTAATGCCTCATTAATGTAATAATTAGCCATTAAATGAGCAATCATGATAGGAACCAAACATTATACTAGGAAACCCCTATATAAAGGGAGGAAATGTAACCCATAAGATCATCTGAATTCTCGAATACAATCGACTTTACTTTTTGTATACTACAGTATTGTTCATTACTTAATTTCTCTTTATTTATCGTATTACTTTCTTGATTATCATTAACCCGCGTTCATCCTAAATAGCTTTGGTCAAGGAATCTAATTCTTTGGTTAAACAGTTCTGTACAAGCCTGAATTACTTCCTGAAGTATCGCCGCAAATGGAAAAAAGAAAGAGATGTCCTGCAAAGGCCGTGCAGTATCCATTCATTACTGTGTTTGATTCAGGTTCCAGTACTGGTGTTGTTGCAGCAAAAGATTAAAAGCAAATTTATGCTATTAAACATCCTTTTCAAAGCAAAATCGAAACCGGCGTTAACAACTCTTTGTTGTATGTATTTGTTTCGTGGGTCAAAGACGGGAAGTCCAGAAAGAGGTATGTTTCTAACTTCTGATTTTTTTCCACTTTTATATTTTAATATATTGTCACTTATAGCATTATTTTATATCAAATCACCGTACTCTTTTGTGTATATATGTTACCAGGAATGAAATTTACCCGAAGCATGTTAATGAACTCAATCCTGCTTATGATCTTGGTGTATGTCATGTTGAAGACAAAAAATGATTTTACACTTTGGCATATATTGGTCAGCCTTTGGATGACTCGGTATGTAAGAAGTTCCTTTTATAGTATTCTGTGCTTTTGGTTTGAAAAACCGTAGTTTCTTAAAGCTTACGAGCCTTCAGTGATTAGTTATTTGTTATGTTTTGTTTCAGCACATTGATGTTTTGTTCTATTATCTGAGGAAGAAGGGAAAGTATGAAAAAGACCTACCTGTAACATTCACCACCACATATTGGTACTTCGACGAGAAAATGAATGAGTTGTGGAAGTCGTTTGTTGAGACAAATGGAGACATTGATGTGTGCAATCCAAAGCATGTCATCGCAGAGTATATTAAGGAGTTTGTCTTGGATGCCCACTGTCGAGCATGTCTTAATGCCAATTAATATTGCAGAAGAATGACATTGGATAATAGTTGTGATGTCCTTCAAGGATAGGTGCATTTATGTGTATGTGATGACCCAAAAGGTCATCCCGTATAATTTTACCTAAATTTGTGTTCCGAGGCCATGAAAGCCTCCTTTTATCTCACCTCGATGTACGTGCACAACCCGAACGCGTAGCCTGGAAGCCGTTATGTGGAAGATTGATAAAATGAGGATTTTATAATAATTAATTGAATAAAGTTGACTTTGATCAACATTTTTGGTAAACAGACCCGTACATGTGATTTGACGGTCCCGGAGGGTCCATAGGAAAATATAGGACTTCGGCGTATGCTCGGAATTGAATTTCGAGGTACCAAGTCTGAGAAATGAATTTTTAAAGAATATTATTTTCTAAAAAATATAAAGGCTTTTGAAAATGAAATTTGATGTGAAATCGTTGTTATCGGGCCCGTATTATGGTTCCGGAGCCCGAAACAGGTTCAATATATTTTATATGAGTTATCTGTGAAATTTGGTAAGAAACGTAATTAGTTTGACGTGATTCGGACTAAAAATGGAAATTTTGAAGTTTAAGAAGTTTTGAGAATTTTTATAGATTTTGAGGTTTAATTCGTTGTTTTTGATGTTAATTTGGTGATTTTATTGCTCGAACAAGTCCGTAGGATATTTTTGAGATTGTGTGTAAATTTGATTTTGAGCCCCGAGGGCTCGGGTGAGTTTCGGGTAGGTGTCGGAGTGTTAAAACCTTAGAAAAATCTGGTGTAATTGTTGTCATCTGGTGTCCAGGGATTTACCCTATGCGAACGCACTCAAATAGAGGTTTTGGGGTCGGGGTGGAAAATGAACTATGCGAACGCACCACATAGGATGCGAACGCGGAGTGTACCTTAGCCAAAGCCATACGAACGCACGGGGGGGGGGGGGGGGGGTGCGAACGCATAGGCCCAAAGGGGACCTGGGTAGTAAATACCCTATGCGAACGCGGCCCCACAACCGCGAACGCGCTGTTCAGTAAATCCAAGCCTCCGCGAACGCAGCCTGGGGCCCGCGAACGCGGAGAAGAAATCTGCCCAGTTATTTTTAAATGCCAAATCAGAATGCTCATTACGGGATTTCATAATTTTGCACACCCTTCTTCTTCCCCACACCCCCTTGGGCCATTTTTGAAGAGCATTTTCACCATAGCTTCATAGGTAAGTAATCCTAACTTCATTTTCTTCCATTTTCATCAACCTTTATTAGATTCTAGGCCAAAAATCATGGAATTAAAGGGTAGAAATTGGGGTTTTGGGTAGAGTTAGGGCTTTTTGAATATTTGGGACCTCGTTTTGGGGCCGGATTTCAAAACAAATTGTATATTCGGGCTCGTGGGTGAATGGATGATCGGGTTTTGGTCCGAACCTCGTATTTTTACCAAGCGGGCCCAGGGTCGAATTTTGGAATTTTGGGAAGCATGTTGGGAATTCTATAATTAAGCTTGGGAATTGAATTGTTTAGAATTTATTGATATTATTGAGTCGATTATGTATAGATACGATTGTTTTGGAATCATATTCGAGAGGAAAAGCGGTGCTAGAGGCTTGATTTGCATTCTTGGAGCCGAGGTAAGTGTTTGGCCTAACCTTAGCTTGAGGGATTAGGTATTGAGTCCTATTTTCTATTTGATAATTCATGGCCAACGTATAGGGGATGTGACGAGTACCTATATGTTGTGGTCAATGCATGCCCGTGAGTCGAATTCTATGATATATGTAGTTCTCATCGATTTTCTCCGTGGTGTGAAGTAATTGTCATTCTGGAAGTTATGCATTGAGAGTAATTCATGGTGTAGAATATTGTTGATTATTCATTAGGTTGATGATTATTTGTTCAATTGTACTTCTGAGTGAGTTTGGTTATAGCTGTGTTCCTTTCCGGAACGGTAGAATTCTTGTTGAACATTTCTGTGCATTGAAGGTTTCTTATTGTTGAATTTTCCTTTCAATTGTTGCTTTCATATATGATGTGCACGAGGGGACATTCCGTGCCGAGCGATTGTGAGGTTATGCACGAGGGGACATTCCGTGCCAAGTGATTGTGAGGTTATGCACGAGGGGACATTCCGTGTCGAGTGACTATTTATTTATGCACGAGGGGACATTCCGTGCTGAGTGATTGTGAGGTTATGCATGAGGGGTCATTCCGTGCCGAGTGACTATCTATTGATGCACGAGGGGACATTCTGTGCCGAGTGTCATGTGAGGTTATAGCACGAGGGGACATACCGTGCCGTTTCTGTTTACTTATTTATTAAGAGTTATTAATTCTTGCAGTTATTTATACATTTCAGTTGCTACTTTGTTCTGTCATTTCAGTGAGTTATTGCCTCTTTTCCCCAGCATGTTAACCCCGTTTTTTGTGTGTGTTTAACTATTTATTTCTTGTCATTACTTATTTATTATATTATTGAACTGCACAAGTATTCATTATTTGTCGTATCCTAGCCTCGTGACTACTTCGCCGAGGTTAGGCTCGGCGCTTACTTAGTATATGGGGTCGGTTGTACTGATGCTACACCTGCACTTCTTTATGTTGTGCAGATTACAGCGCCGGACCCAATGTACATTGAGCGAGGGAGTATCCTTCAGTCCAGGGTGACACTGAGGTAGTCCTGTAGGCGTCCGCAGGCCTTGGCATCACCATCTATTTCCTTCCTTATGTCTCATCTTTTACTTCTAGATAGTTGTATCTGTTATTTTAGACTCATGTTTTTAGCAATCTTAGACTGTCCGTGAAATTGTGAAACCAGTTCTGGGAGTTTATGTACGGAAATTTCATAACATTTATTATATTAAGTTGATGAATTCTTAGCTTCCGCATTCTCATTCATTTATTCATGTTTATCGTTGTTCTTTTAAATGTCGTAAATAAAGAAAATAGTAAATCTAAAAAAAAGCGTTGTCTTGTCTAGCGGGTTCAACGTTAGACGCCATCACTGCCTGAAGGTGAGATTTCGGGTCGTGGCAAGTTGGTATCAGAGCACTAGGTTCCTTAGGTCTCACAATTCACGGACAAACTTGGTAGAGTCTGAGGGATCGGTACAGAGACGTCTGTATTTATCCACTAGAGGCTGCAAAGTTAGGAATAACTTCACATTTCTTTTTCTTTGTCGTGCGATTTGAATTCTAAATGCTAATTGAGTTTCTATTCTATTCTCTCGGAGATGGAGAGAACGCGTGCTTCCTCATCTACCGATCAACAACCCGATCCTCCTATTGCAGCTCCTACGAGGGGCCGAGGACGAGGCCGTGCTAGAGGCCGAGGCAGGGGCAGGGCTCAACCCAGAGCAGCATCCCCAGTAGAGGACCCACATGTAGACTTTGCCGGTGAGGTTCCTACTCAGACGGTTCCAGTTGGACCAGATCAGGTCCCAGAGGGGTTCATTGCCACCCCGGTTCTTCCGGATGTTCTGGTCCGCTTAGTGGGCCTCATGGAGAGCGCAACTCAGGCCGGTCTACTTCCTACTACACCAGCCGTCTCTCAGGCTGGGGAAGGGGCCCAGACTCCTGCTACTCGCACACCAGATGAGTTAGACACTCAGTTCCAGACTCCAGCACCTCAGACAGCTGGAGCCGCTCAGCAGGGTATTGTGGCACATGCCGTTGAGGGGACAGCTATGTTTGTCGATGCTTTGTGGAGATTGGACCAGTTCACCAAGTTATTCCCTACTACTTTTACTGGTGCACCATCATAGGATTCCTAGGATTACTTGGACATTTTCTATGAGGTTCTTCGGAACATGGGCATTGTGGAGACCAATGGGGTTGATTTTGCTACATTTCGTCTTTCTGGTACTGCCAAGACTTGGTGGAGGGACTATTGCTTGACCAGACTAGCTGGGTCTGAACCTTTGACTTGGGCTTAGTTCTCCGAGTTGTTCTTGGGGAAGTTTCTTCCGATTACCCAAAGGGAGGATCTTCAGAGGCAGTTTGAGCGTCTTCAGCAGGGATCTATGACTGTTACACAGTACGAGACCAGGTTCATCACTCTGGCCCGACATGCTATCATGATACTCCCCACTGGTCGAGAGATAGTGAGGAGGTTTATTGAGGGTCTAGCTCAGCCTATCAGACTTCAGATGGCTAGGGAGACATGTACTGATATCTTATTTCAGGATGCGGCCGATGTGGCCAGACGTATTGAGATGGTCTTATCACAGGGCAGTGGTCAGGGGTATGACAAGAGACCTCGTCATTTCAGCCGATTCAGTGGTGCCTCATCTGGAGGCAGAGATTCTTTTGGCAGAGGTCATTCTCCCAGACCATTCCAGTCGGCACTTCAGGTGTCCCGCAGTGCACCATTAGCTCCTATCAGTGCACCATCGATTCAGAGCTTCCAGGGTAGTTATTCTGGTCGATAGGGGCAGTTCCAGGGCCAGCATTCTCAGCAGCCGAGGTCTTGTTTCACTTGCGGTGGTACGGGGCACATTTTCAGGTTTTTCCCCCAAGGTTTTGGTAGTTCTCAGTATCAGGGTTCTCGTGCTATGGTTCCTGCATCAGGTGCACCCCCACCCCCTCAGCCAGCTAGGGGTTGAGGTCGAGGTGCTAGAGGTGGAGGCCAGACTATTAGAGGTGGAGGACACAAATTGAGAGGTAGAGGTCAGTCCGCAGTTGGTCGACCCAAAGATGTTCAGGTTGAAAGAGCTCCACCCCGATGCTATGCTATTCCTGCCAGACCTGAGGCTGAGGCCTCTGATTCAGTTATTACAAGTATGGTTTCAGTTTGCAGTAGATATGCTTCGGTTTTATTTGATCCGGGGTTTACATTCTCCTATGTGTCTTCATATTTTGCCCCTTATCTGAATATGCCCCGTGATTCCCTGAGTACTTGTGTATATGTGTCTATACCGGTGGGTGATTCTATTGTGGTAGATCGAGTCTACCATTTGTGCTTAGTGATTATTGGTGGTCTGGAGACTCAGGTAGATCTTTTGCTTCTTGATATGGTTGACTTTGATGTTATATTGGGGATGGATTGGTTATCTCCCTATCATGCTATTCTGGACTGTTATGCCAAGACAATGACCTTGGCCTTGCCAGGAGTACCTCGCTTGGAGTGGATAGGGACTCCTAGTTATTCTTCCGGTAGAGTTATTTCATATATGAAGGCTCAGCGCATGGTCGAGAAGGGTTGTTTGGCCTATTTGGCCTATGTTCGTGATCCTAGTGCGGAGGTTCCTTCGATGGAGTCTGTGCCCGTGGTTCGTGAGTTTCCAGAGGTATTTCTTGCTGACCTACCGGGTATGCCACCCGACAGGGATATTGATTTTTGTATTGAGGTAGCTCCGGGCACTCAACCCATTTCTACTCCGCTGTATCGTATGGCCCCGCCAGAGTTGAAGGATCAATTGCATGATTTGTTGGATAAAGGCTTCATTAGGCCTGGTGTTTCTCCTTGGGGTGCCCCAGTGTTGTTCGTTAAGAAGAAAGATGGCTCAATGAGGATGTGTATTGACTACCGGCAGTTGAATAAGGTTACTATTAAGAATAAGAATCCTTTGCCGAGGATTGATGATTTATTTGACCAGCTTCAGGGTGCTGCAGTGTTTTCCAAGATAGACTTGAGATCTGGTTACCATCATCTGGGGATTAGGGCGTCTGATGTTCCTAAGACAGCCTTTCGCACTCGGTATGGGCATTATGAGTTCTTGGTGATGTCATTTGGGTTGATGAATGCCCCCACTGCTTTTATGGAGTTGATGAACCGAGTGTTCAGGCCCTATTTGGACTCGTTTGTTATAGTCTTCATTGATGATATTTTGATTTACTCCCGTAGCCGAGAGGAGCATGAGCAGCACCTTCGAGTCGTCCTCCAGACTCTGAGGGATAGTCAGTTGTATGCCAATTCTTCCAAGTGTGAGTTCTGGTAGAGTTCGGTTGCATTTCTAGGCCATGTGGTATCATCAAAGGGTATTCAGGTGGATCCCAAGAAGATTTTAGCAGTCAGAGATTGGCCTAGACCCACTTCAGCTACAGAGATTCAGAGTTTCTTGGGATTAGCAAGTTATTATCGCCGGTTTATGGAGGGCTTTTCATCTATCACAACCCCGATGAATAGGTTGACCCAGAATGGTGCCCAATTCAGGTGGTCAGATGAGTGTGAGACAAGCTTTCAGAAGCTCAAGACAACCTTGACCACGACACCAGTGTTAGTTTTGCCCACAGGTTCAGGGCCATATACCGTGTATTGTGATGCTTGATGGGTCAGATTTGGTGCAGTGTTGATGCAGGATGGCAAGGTTATAGCTTATGCTTCACGACAATTGAAGGTTCATGAGAAGAACTATCTAGTTCATGATTTGGAGTTAGCAGCTATTGTTTATGCGTTGAAGATTTGGAGGCATTATTTATATGGGGTGCCATGTGAGGTGTTCACGGATCATAAGTGTTTGCAGTATTTGTTCAAGCAGAAAGAGTTGAATATGAGGCAGAGGAGATGGTTAGAGCTGTTGAAGGATTATGACATTACCATCTTATATCATCCGGGGAAGGCCAATGTAGTGGCCGATGCTTTGAGCCGGAAGTCAGCAGCATGGGTAGTCTTGCCTATCTATCATTCCGAGAGCGACCGTTTGGATTGGATATTTAGGCTTTGGCCAACCAATTTATGAGATTGGAGGTTTCTGAGACTGGCAGTGTTTTGGGCCATACTGTGGCCCGTTCTTCATTGTATGATCATATTCGGGCCAGGAAGTATGATGATCGTCATTTATGTGTTCTTAGAGATACTGTCCGGCACGGAGGTGCCAAGCAGGTCACAGTTGATGATGAGGGAGTTCTGAGGATGCAGGGTCGTATTTGTGTACCTGATGTTGATGGTATTCGTGAGTTGATATTGCAGGAGTCCTATAGTTCTCGGTATTCCATTCATCCGGGCGCCGCAAAGATGTATCAGAACTTGCGGCAGCATTATTGGTGGCGGAGGATGAATAAGGATATTGTAGCATATGTAGCTCGGTGCTTGAACTGTCAGCAGGTTAAGTACGAGCACCAGAGACCTGGTGGTTTGATGCAGCAGATTGAGCTTCCCGAGTGAAAGTGGGAGCGTATCACCATGGATTTCATAGTTGGGCTCCCATGAACTCAGAGGATGTTTGATGCGGTGTGGGTCATTGTGGATAGGCTAACCAAGTCAGCACACTTCATCCCTGTATCAGTTTCGTATTCGGCGGAGAAGTTGGCAAAGATCTATATGAGGGAGATTGTTCGATTGCATGGTGTGACCATGTCCATTATATATGACCGAGGTACTCAGTTTACCTCCCATTTCTGGAGAGTATTTCAGCGTGAGTTGGGCACACAGGTTGATTCGAGCAAAGCGTTTCATCCTCAGACGGACGGGCAATCCGAGCGTACTATTCAGATTTTGGAGGATATGTTGCGGGCTTGTGTCACTGACTTTGGAGGTTCATTGGACCAGTTCTTGCCTTTAGCTGAGTTTGCCTACAACAATAGCTATCAGTCGAGCATTCAGATGGCTCCGTATGAGGCGTTGTATGGTAGGCGGTGTCGGTCGCCAGTTGGGTGGTTCGAGCCGGGAGAGGGTTCAGAGTTAGTCCAGAATGCCTTGGACAAGGTGAAGATCATTCAGGATAGACTTCGTACAGCTCAGTCCAGGAAGAAGAATTATGCGGATCGCAGAGTTCGAGATTTGGCATTTATGATAGGAGACCGGGTTTTTCTTCGAGTGTCGCCCATGAAGGGCGTGATGAGGTTCAGAAAGAAGGGCAAGTTGAGCCATAGGTATATTGGTCAATTTGAGATCCTGGATAAGGTAGGAGAGGTGGCCTACAGACTTGCTTTGCCACCGAGTTTATCAGCCGTGCACCCGGTGTTCCATGTATCTATGCTTCGGAGGTATATGGCGGATCCATCTCATGTACTTGACTTCAGCGGTTTCCAGTTGGACAAGGATATGACTTATGAGGAGGAGCCGATAGCCATATTAGCTCGGCAGGTTCATCAGTTGAGATCGAAGAGTTATCCTTCGGTTCGTGTTCAGTGGAGAGGTCAGCCTGTTGAGGCAGATACCTGGGAGTACGAGTCTGATATGCGGAGCCGATATCCCCATCTTTTCCCCGATTCAGTACCTTTCTATGTCCGTCCGAGGACGAACGTTTGTTTTAGAGGTGGAGATTGTGATGACCCAAAAGGTCATCCCGTGTAATTTTAGCAAAATCTGTGTTCCGAGGCCATGAAAGCTTCCTTTTATCTCACCTCGATGTGCGGCCGTAGCCGGGAATCCGTTATGTGAAAGATTGATAAAGTGAGGATTTTATAATAATTAATTGAATAAAGTTGACTTTAGTCAACATTTTTGGTAAACAGACCCGTACTTGTGATTTGGCGGTCCCGGAGGATCCATAGGAAAATATGGGACTTGGGCGTATGCCCGAAATCGAATTTCGAGGTCCCAAGTCCGAGAAATGATTTTTTAAAGATAATTGTTTTCTGAAAATTATAAAGGCTTTTGAAAATGAAATTTGATGTGAAACCGGTGTTATTGGGCCTGTATTATGGTTTCGGAGCCCGGAACAGGTTCAATATGTTTTATATGAGTTATCTGTGAATTTCGTAAGAAACGGAATTAGTTTGACGTGATTCGGACTAAAAATGAAAAATTTGAAGTTTAAGAAGTTTTGAGAATTTTTATAGATTTTGAGGTTTAATTCGTTGTTTTTATGTTAATTTGGTGATTTTATTGCCCGAACAAGTCCGTAGGATGTTTTTGAGTTTGTGTGTAAATTTGGTTTTGAGCCCCGAGGGCTCGGGTGAGTTTTGGGTAGGTGTCGGAGTGCAAAAACCTTAGAAAAATCTGGTGTAATTGTTGTCATCTGGTGTCCAGGGATTTACCCTATGCGAACGCACTCAAAGGGGTGCGAACGCACAGGGTTATAGAGGTCTGGGGGTTAGGGTGGAAAATGAACTATGCGAACGCACCACATAGGATGCGAACGCGGAGTGTACCTTAGCCAAAGCCATGCGAACACACAGGGGGGGGGGGTGCGAACGCATAGGCCTAGAGGGGACCTCGAGGGATGGGTAGTAAATACCTGTGCAAACGCGGCCCCACAATCGCGAACGCACTATTCAGTAAATCCAAACCTCCACGAAGGCAGCCTGGGGCCCGCGAACGCGGAGAAGAAATTTGCCCAGTTATTTTTAAATGCCAAAATCAGAATGCTCATTACGGGATTTCATAATTTTGCACACCCTTCTTCTTCCCCACACCTCCTTGGGCCATTTTTGAAGAGCTTTTTCACCATAGCTTCATAGGTAAGTAATCCTAACTTCATTTTCTTCCATTTTCATCAACCTTTATTATATTCTAGGCCTAAAATCATGGAATTAAGGGGTAGAAATTGGGGTTTTGGGTAGAGTTAGAGCTTTTTGAATATTTGGGAATTTGACCTCGTTTTGGGTCGGATTTCAAAACAAATTGTATATTCGGGCTCGTGGGGGAATGGGTGATCGGATTTTTGTCCGAACCTCGTGTTTTGACCAAGCGTGTCCGGGGTCGAATTTTGGAATTTTGGGAAGAATGCTGGAAATTCTATAATTAAGCTTGGGAATTAAATTGTTTAGCATTTATTGATATTATTGAGTCAATTATGTATAGATACGATTGTTTCGGAATCGGATTCGAGAGGAAAAGCGGTGCTAGAGGCTTGATTTGCATTCTTGGAGCCGAGGTAAGTGTTTGGCCTAACCTTAGCTTGAGGATTAGGTATCGAGTCCTATTTGCTATTTGATAATTCATGTCCAACATATAGGTGAGGTGACGAGTACCTATATGTTGTGGTCAATGCATGCCCGCGAGCCGAATTCTATGATATATGTAGTTCTCATCGATATTCTCCGTGTTATGAAGTAATTGTCATTCTGGAAGTTATGCATTGAGAGTAATTCATGGTGTAAAATATTGTTGATTATTCATTCGGTTGAGGATTATTTGTTCAATTGTACTTCTGAGTGAGTTTGGTTATAGCTGTGTTCCTTGCCGGAACGGTAGAATACTTGTTGAACATTTCTGTGCATTGAAGGTTTCTTATTGTTGAATTTTCATATCAATTGTTGCTTTTATATATGATGTGCACGAAGGGACATTCCGTGCCGAGCGATTGTGAGGTTATGCACGAGGGGACATTCCGTGCCGAGTGATTGTGAGGTTATGCATGAGGGGACATTCCGTACCGAGTGACTATTTATTTATGCATGAGGGGACATTCCGTGCTGAGTGATTGTGAGGTTTTGCTCGAGGGGACATTCCGTGCCGAGTGACTATCTATTCATGCACGAGGGGACATTCCGTGCCGAGTGTCATGTGAGGTTATAGCACAAGGGGACATGCCATGTCGTTTCTGTTTACTTATTTATTCAGAGGATATTAATTCCTGCAGTTATTTATACATTTCAGTTACTACTTTGTTCTGTCATTTCAGTGAGTTATTGCCCCTTTTGCCCAGCATGTTAACCCTGTTTTTTTTGTGTTTGACTGTTTATTTCTTGTCATAACTTCTTTATTATATAATTGAACTGCACAGGTATTTATTATTTGTCGTGTCCTAGCCTCGTCACTTCTTCGCCGAGTTTAGGCTCGGCACTTACTCAGTACATGGGGTCGGTTGTACTGATGCTACACCTGCACTTCTTTATGTTGTGTAGATTACAACGCCGGAACCAGTGGACATTGAGCGAAGGAGTATTCTTCAGTCCACGGCGACACTGAGGTAGTCCTGCAGGCCTCCGCAGGCCTTGGCGTCACCATCTATTTCCTTCCTTCTATCTCATCTTATACTTCTAGACAGTTGTATCTGTTATTTCAGACTCATGTTTTTAGCAATCTTAGACTGTCCGTGAAATTGTGAAACCAGTTCTGGGGGTTTATGTACGGAAATTTCGTAACATTTATTATATTAAGTTGATGAATTCTTAGCTTCCGCATTCTCATTCGTTTATTCATATTTATCGTTGTTATTTTAAATGTCGTAAATAAAGAAAATAGTAAATCTAACAAAAAATGTTGGCTTGTCTAGCGGGTTCAACGTTAGATGCCATCACGACCTGAAGGTGGGATTTCGGGTCGTGACGATGGAGCTGCTCATCAAGCCAAAGTTCATAAGGCTGTGGCCAAGTATTCTGTGTTGCTGCCTCATTTTTTCGTGCTCACGCATTTCTATTTTAACAAAAACGATATCAATTGGCGCACTGGTGTCTACAAATAAAAGGACTTGGCTTCCGCATTTGATGTAAAACTGGTTGAAGAACTACCTCAACAAGTTGAAGTGTATGAATTTCTTTCAACACAATATGTTTTGTTTTTAGATTTTGCAGTTTGATAATTGTTGTTCTTTTTATTTTTGCAGTGATTGTGGTGTATTTGCAACATCATTTGCCGAGTATTTCATTGAGGGCAAGACGCCTCCTAAACAACTCAATGCCTATGCACACCGACGCAGATTTGGTGCTCTCTTGTGGGAGTATGCTAGAAAGAAGATGGAACTGAACGCGTAAAGTGATGATGAGATTATTGGTCGACATAATAGGTCACGGAAGAAGAAGAAGAAGAAGTAGTTACATCTATCATTGTTGTAGGATGAACTCTATAATTTTGTTTTGTATTGTATTATGTTATGTTGTCATTGTTGTAAGACGGATAAGATTTGTTAGTGGTTGAATTTTATGAATACTTTTAAGAATTGTATGACAAATGATATGTTTGCTCTGTTATAAAGGTTTAATGAGTTTCAGTGTGATATCATAGTGTTGCAATTTAGTTTATTTTGGTGTTTTCTCCGTTGATTTTGTGTTGTGAATTAAAGATATGAAAAATTTACCGTAGTTTTTGATAAATTGTCTTTTGCAACTACACATATGATACAGAAATGATACACATATGATACAGAAATGATACAGAAATGCTACACATATGATACATAGTGTGATACAGAAATGATACATAGTGTGATGCATAGATGATACAGTCGTTTTGGATTGCTGCACAGTTAGTTTCTTAATAAAGAATTCTGCAGTTTGTTTGGTTTTGAAATATGTTTTGATGAAACCACTCTTATTTGCAAATTTCTAAAACTATTTGCATAGTTTTCTAGCTGCCACATTTCCATTAGTTAGCTTTGTTACTACACAAATACAGACATGAGTAAGAGCCTATACACAGAGATACATAGGTGATACATAGATGATACAAATATGATACACAAGTGATACATATCTGATACATAGCTGATACAACTTCTTTTTAGTCAAACAGATGTATACTTAAAAAAATACACTTGCAAAACAATTTTGAATGATAGGTCAAATATTTATTTATATCTAAAATTCAAATGACATTCTGCAATGATACAATTCTTGATATATTGCATTCTTCTAAATCTCTATGATATTCAGTAAAGTAAAATAACAAGTATTTCTAAATTTGATATATTTCATCCTCTCTATGGATTATTTCTACAAGTTTTCCTGTTGTGACCTTCTTCTCCACACTGTCCACATGAAATCGACCTTTTTCGTTTCCTTTCAGATATAGTCTTGCACCTCCCCTTCCTTGGCCTTCCTATTGTTATAGTCACATCTGGTGGCAAGACTTTTTCATCTAGAACTTCTGCAGGAATTTTTCATGTGCTTTCATCAGGAACCGGATAAATTGGAATTTCATAGGTCTTCAATAGGTACTTCCTGGTGTAGTACGTCGAGCAATACTCAATGTGATCGATGTATTTGTATTTTAATACTACCCAAGCATGTGCACATGGCAGCTCATCCAACTGAAACCTTCTACAGCTGCAAGTTCGATCTTGTAGGAACACCATTCTCTGCTTACCCTTGTCAAGTACTGAATATAAGTAACTCATCGAAGGGGTCACCTACAAAATTTATCAACTATCATTAGTGGAGACAACACAGATGCCCTCAAAATACATATACTAGAGAGCCTACATGAATCAAAATAGCTTAATATCACGTCAAACCAACCAATATTTCAGCAGTGGGGTAGGCATACATGCTACATTAAATTGAAAGCCTTTGCTTTTGTGCAGGTGGACACTAGTTTAACAGAATCACACAAAGGATTCAAGATATAACATACCCGTGAATTCGACATGATTACATATTTTATGCACAAGTATCTACATATTCCAGTCATACCTTCATCTGATGTGACAATTCAAGATTGTCCATCACCATTGTATCATATTTTTTTCCAAGATCAGTGAATGACTCTACTGCATTCTTTAGGTTTGTGACATTACATCGTCCGATCAATTGCCTTATGTAGTTCAGCAAAGGCAGTACTGGGAGTTCCCTAGCAGCCTTGAGCGCTGCATTGATCGACTCCGCAATGTTTGAAGTCATCGTCAATGTTCTGTTGACAGTGGAATGTGCTCTGGACCATTTTTCATAGCAAACATTAATTAAGTAATCTTTGACCCTCTTATCAATTTTTTCTACCTCTGCCATGTGGTAGTCAAACTTCTCAACTGTGTATGCTTTGGCCATATCAAAGAATATGTCTTTAAGCATCAAATGATTTTTTTTGTAATTTTTTTTACATTATTCCATAGATGCCATATGCAGACACAATGAGGTACTTGTGGATACAATGTTGCCGCTGCATTTTCAATGCCTTCATGCATGTTCGATACTATGCACATTCCCTCCCTTTCCCCAAATGTATCCTTGAATCTCGCGAAAAGCCACTCTCAGGAAGCATTATTCTCTGAATCTAATATGGCATATGCGAGTGGTAGGATATTACCTGCTGGATCTTGTGTTGATGCTATCAATAATGTTCCTCTATACGACGATTTAGGAAAGGTTCCATCTACAACAACAACCGGTTTGCAATACAGCCATCCTTTTATAGACGGATATAGTGCAACGAACGCATACATGAACAAGTCTTCCTCTGTTTTTTTCAAACTTACCACCGACATAGGATTTGTAAGAACTAGCATATAAAAGTAGCTTGGCAGCTTTTCATATGATTCGCTCGGGTTCCCTCTCAGTACTTGAAATGCATATTCTTTCGATCTCCATGCTTGCATATATGTCATTTGAAGACCATACTGCTTGTTTATGTCTCCAATTATGTCATTAGGAGTGTATATTGTTTTGGGTCTTTATACTTGTCTATCAGAAGACTGGCGATGAGTTTTGCAGTAGCTTGACGTTGTGCATATGTCACGACCCAAATTTCCCCAACCTTAGGGATCGTGATGGCGCCTAACATCACGCTTGCTAGGCAAGCCAATGTTAGAGTTCGATTAACTATTTCCTTTGAATTTCCATTTAAACATAATAAACAATTATGAAGTAAAATTTAAGCTACTGACTTTCAATGAATATTTCAAATATAGACGAATAAACAAATAAATAAAACAAGTCACGAACTAATTATATAAATAACTTAAAACTACCCCAGGGTCTGGTGTCACAATTCACTAACTACTAAAGAATACTACAAATAATGGGCTGAACGAATAATGTGTAACTGTTCTGAAACAGATAAAATAGTAGTCTAAATAATATAGAGAAGACTCTCGGGATCTGCGAACGCCGACAGATATACCTCGTGTCTACGAAAGAGTGGACAACTGCTCTATAAATCTCTACTACTGGTCGGTACCTAGATCTGTGCAAAAGAGCACAGAGTGTAGTATCGGTACAATCGACCCCATGTACTGAGTAAGTGCCGAGTCTAACCTCGGCGAAGTAGTGACGAGGCTACGGCGGAGAATTAACAACATATAACTTGTGACAATAACATATGCAATAACGCAATAAAATAATTCCACACGAACAAGAAAAATATTACTGAGACAATAATTATAAAGCAAGAAGGAAATCCAAACAAATAATTAAGTACTAGAACAACAATGAAATAACTCAGCCGCCTTTTCCAGGCCTCAGCTATAACAAACTCTCAAATAATTTTCAAGTTTCCAAACTTTAACTTTAAATAAAAGTAGTGCCAAAATAAGAAAAACAGTAATATAAAATGGTAGTTTTCAAATCTTTGTTTTTCTTTGAAAATCATTAAAATATAATTGTCCTCCCTTATTGCTCCTTGTTGCGGCGTGCAACCCGATCCCACCAGACATATCATATCAATTTATTCACCCGTATCGCGATCAATTTATTCACCCGTATCACAATCAATTGTCCACCCTTATCATAGCCCCCTTATCACCGCCTTTCAAGTCAAAGCCTTTCACAATTTATGTCTCGGAAATTGTAAACATAACAAGTTTCACTTTAAATAACAGTAAAAGCAGAATATGAAATAATGATAATAAAACAATGAGTGTTCCAACCTTTATTTTATAAACAGTAAAACATGGATATTCTCCCTTATCATTGTCTTGTTGCGGCGTGCAACCCGATCCAACCTATTCACAATAGCACAATCAATTATCCAAACTTATCACAACTCCCTTATCACACCAAATTTTGTTTCAACAAATTTCAAACAGGAAACAGTATAGCTCGTAAGCTTCAACCAATATCAGTTCACAATAAAACCAGCCGGAATATATGTAAAACACCGTAACGCTGCCAACCTAGCTCAATCTTTATGTACTATGATAGAATTAAGAGAAACGGACAACACTTTTAACACACTTGCAACAACCATTGAATATAATCAATTGAAATCAAATAGCCACATAAACCTCAACAATCATAAAACAGTTAAACTGCAATTCTCATAACTTCCTCAATATATATATGCCTCATAGAAACAATTCCAAACTACTCAACCGTTTTGCACCACAAGGGAATCAAATAAACAACCAATACTCTTTCCAAAATAACCACAGTAATATTTAACTACAAAAAATAACAAGGCCAACTAGTCATAGAAACAATAATGAACATAGAACAATTAAGACAAAGCATCAATTAAGTTGGGAACGAGAAAGAGATCATATTTATCAAGAAAATTGGGTGGTGCATAGATACTCGTCACCTCACCTATACACCACGCCCATGCATTTCACATAGCAAACAAGTGGGGGTTCCTATTCCCACAAGTCAAAGTTAGACCAAACACTTACCTCAATTTCGTAGGTCACTCACTGCTCAATTATGGCTTTTCCTTTTGAATCTTGCTCTAACTTGCTCGAATCTAATCATAATTAACTCAATATCATTAATTAAGGCTAAAGGAACTAACTTTATTGAAAATTATAATTTTTCCTAAGTTTTCTCAAAAAAGTGAATACCCGACCCCGAACCCGCTTGGTCTAAACTCGGGGTTCGGACCAAATTACGTTTACCCATTCACCCACGAACCCAAATATAAAATTTGTTTCGAAATCCGACCTCAATTCGAGGTAAAGATTCGATTTTTACGAAATTCCCTAATTCTACCCAAACTCTCAATTTTTACCATGAAAATTCTTAGTTTTTGCTTTAAAAGTGATGAAATAAAGTTTAGAATTGAAAGCACAAAGTTTAGAATTGATTACCTACGAATTGAGGATGATTTGTTGAAGAAAATCGTTCTTAGGGCTGTAAACTGCGAAAATAAGGTGAAGAAGAAGGTTTGCCCGTTTTTAATATATTTTTCTTCTAGCTATTCTATCTCGTTTCTCGTGCCAAACGATCCTGAAACTCGATTTTTATGTGTCCAATGGATTTCTTGTGAAATTCTAGTCAAGTTAGAATTTTGAATCACTCAATTTGATCTTATAATGAAGGAGATATGTATGTTTTAATATTTGCAAATAGTGCAGATTTTTAATACGCCGTCAGGGGTAATTTCGTAATTAACCTGAAAAATTTGGCAACCTTAGTAAAATGACCATAAAATCCTCCTACGATGTCCAAATTTGACGATTCTTTTCGCTACAGGTCCGTAATTACGACACTGATCTAATAATTCATTCAAAATAGAAATCGGAGCTCATTTGTTCAATATGATATCATTTATGCTTGAAGAAACGACGTCGAAGCATAAGAAAGAACGAGCGCAACACAACCCAAACCTATTTGAAACTCACCCGAGCCCTCGGGGCTCTAAATCAAATGTACGCAAGTCTAAAAGCATCATACGAACTTGTTCGTGCGATCGAATCATGAAAATAACATGTAAAACTATGAATTAAACCCCAAAACTCATCATTTTCATCAAGAGCACTTAAAGTTCATAACTTTTCAACCGAATGTCTGAATTACGTCAAACGAACTCCGTTTTTCACCAAATTTCACAGTAAACCTTTAAATACCATAACAAATTTATACTGGGCTCCGGAACCAAAATACGGGCCCGATACCAATGGTTTCAAACATTAATTCTTTTCTTTATTTCATTAATATTTCAGCAAAATAATTTCTTTCAAAAATTGATTTCTTAGGCTTGGGACCTCAGAATTCATTTTCGGGCATACGCCCTGTCACGACCCCAAATCCTAACAGGCCGTGATGGCGCCTATCGTGGAAATAGGCTAGCCGACCATCACTTTACTACGCTTTTATTCAATTAAAATAGTTCATAATTAAATAATAAGCAAGCAAACCATAACATAAATAATATAAATAAGTCTTAACGTCCCAATAATAGTCTAACAACCTCCCAAGAACTGGAGTCAATAGTCACGAGCATCTAATAATAAATAAATCTAACTCTGCTAAAACTATAATACATGTCTCTGAATCAAATGCTAAGACTAAATAAGGAAGGGAAATGGAGAAGCTGTGGACGCTGAACAGCTACCTCGAAATCCCGTGACTGCTGCTAACGAACCTGCGTCAGCTACTGCTGCGAGCTCGTACCTGGATCTGTGCACAGAGGCACAGAGAGTCTTTATGAGTACGCCAACTCAGTAGTAATGAAAATAAATCACAGTCTGAGTAATATAAACACACAGAACATGTACACAATTCCACAAACCAGTAAAACACCAAGTCACCATGTAGTATTCATCAA
>ML279567.1:0-13007 GCA_005239495.1 Nicotiana undulata
TTCATTAATTATCAAAACTCATTTTCATCAATTTCTCACATAATAGCTTCCCGGCTACATGCCGGGGCTGCGCACGCATAACGAGGTGAGACTAACGGAGGCTCTCAGAGCCTCGGAACATAGATACAGATCAAATTATGTAAGATGACCTTTTGGGTCATCACAATAGGCATGCTAATTGCGGGGTAAACAATAAAACCACAGGTAGAGGCATAGTAGAAACAAAAGGAAATGTAATACGAATTGAAGCATGTTGTTTTGGAAACCTTAAACTTAAACTGAGAACATACCAGTTAGATGAAGAAATAAGTGCAGAGTAATGGAGCAGTAGTGTTCAGAGAAGTAGAGCAGCAATGTATAGAGAAATATAGAACAGTGGAACAGTAGAGCAAATAGAGCAGTAGAGTTACTCAGTCTTGGCTTTCAGCCGACTGAGTAGCAAGTAAAAAACGATAAGAGCAAGAGAAAATGTGTGTGTATGTAAGAGAGAGTTCAGAACAATGTTCCTATATCTATCTGTGTGTGTCTGTGTTAATGGGAGTAGAGGTACTTATAGTTTTTAGAACAGGCAGGAAAATAAGGTAAATAGGTACTAACTCAGCATAGCTATGGAAATAATACAAATTAGAATAAATTAAAGACCTGGACTCCCTTTAATTAGGGAGTCCTAGTTCAAACGACACAATTAGTATCAAACAGGAAGAGAATCAATCATAAACTGATTTTTACTATAATAGGAGTAGTAAAAGCATGTGGCATGTAATAGAGACTAGGTACACAATATTTCAAGTAAGGAAAGTACATGTTAAATAATTAATAGCATATTTGTGCACATAAATAAAGTAGAGTACAATTTTAATTCTGAAAATTAGTTCCAAGAATCACGAATAAGATTGAAAAAACACAGGGAATCACTACTAACTAAGGCAAGTATCACACAAACAAGGAAACAATTTAAAAATCAGTACAGAATCACAAGGAAAATACACAAAATCACAAATTCCGGGAAGATATCACAGGTCTAAGGAGGTTACACAAAATCAGTATAAATTATCATGTGAACAAACAATAAGACAAATTGTCAGACTTATTAGGCGTTAAATAACAAGTGTTGAACAAAATTAGAGAAACCCTAAGAACAAATTAGAACAGGAAGCACAAGAACATATAGAACATACATGAAACCTAGAATGTTCATGAGAGACATGCAAAGACATCGCAAATAGACTCAAACTTCAAATCGAAACCAGAGGTGTTAGGGTTTCTTAACAAAAAAAATGAATCGAGCAAAAGAAAAGACTCAGGTGATGTTTAAACATGCTCAAAACCACAAAGTAATTGCTAAAATCAGAAAGAAATCAATTTTTGCAAAAGGGTTTTGAAACCCTAGTCTGAAAAATGAAGAAATCATTTGAAATTGAAGAGATCTTTTGAGGAAAACATTTGAGAACCTTAAAAGACACATAGATCCATCACAGATCTAAAAATATTGGAGGATTTAAAGCTAGGGTTTCCAGAGAAAACCTAGAAAGGAGAAGAAGACTTAGAATATAACCGGCCTTTGACCGAAAAATGTAGAGATCTTACTCGAACGACCATAGGTGTCCGAAAAATATGGCATGAGACCGTAGATGGGAGTTAACCTCCTCAGGGTCTCTTGAGATACTCCATCGGCGACACATGTGTGAAAGGCGGAGCCATAAGACCAAGGAGAGGTGGAGACTTCATAGTTTCCGGCAAGGGGGTGGCCGGAGGAGGGGGGAGGGAGAGACAGGGCTCACGGGATGAAAGTTCTAGAGAGAGTTGAGAGGATTCACAGCGATGAGTGAAAAGTGAGACGGAGGAAAATGAGAGGGGTGGGGGGTAGTCGTTTAGGAGTTAATATGGTAAGTATTAATATGGGTCGTTGATTTGAATTAATCAACGGCTTAGATTGAACGAAGGTTGGGCCGGGTAATTTGTAAGACTGGTCTGGGTTATTAATTGGGTTAGGGGTTTGGTTTCAATCAGGCTAAGATTAAAATTAAAAGTGATTAAATGTTAAATACCCATTAAAAATAGGTTAATNTGGCTCAAATTGAATGAAGGTTGGGCCGGGTAATTTGTAAGGCTGGGTTGGGTTATTAATTGGATTAGGGGTTTGGTTTCAATTAGGCTAAGATTAAAATTAAACGTGGCTAAATGTTAAATACCCATTAAAAATAGGTAAATAATTTATAAAAATGGCTAATAATTATAAAAAATGAAACTGGTGCTAAATAGACTAAATTAAGATGATTAATTAGTATCAAAAAATATAAATGACTAATTATTGAATAAAAATAGCAAAATATATAATTAGTCTATAATTGTAAAGTCATTGCAATTATAGCCAAATAATGTCAATTTGGCTACTTTGTGAAATAATTAAATCTTAATAGGATCAAAAAGGATATACTAAACCAAGAAATATTTTGAAATCATTTGTAATGCAATTTATGATTAATTACTGGATATAAAAGTGTCGGATAAATTAGAAATAAATTGATGAAAATATGGAAAATTATGAAAAAATACCAATTGTTATAAAACTGATTTTGAAGGTATACGTGGAAAATTTAAAATAATTTGAGGAAAAATTGGGTATCAACACCCATATTTTCGTACGTGAAAGTGCGCCATAAATAAATTAATGACAGCTCGGAAATGAGATGTTACAACCCGCATTTTTGTACGATAAAATTTCGTCGTAAGTAAATCGACGTAAGTTCGGAATGAGGTTATTGTGAGATTATAAGTATTATGATATTTCAAATAAGTGATGCGTAAATTCGTGAAGGCGAGAAGGTAAGTAAATCGAAGAAAATGAATTTCGTCGAAATTTGGCATTTTGGTATAAAATACGGTCCGAGCTATAATACCCGATATTTATGGACTAGTATCATACAAGGTAACACATAACCATGATAGTAGGGTATATAAAGTATATAACAAATAAATAAAATTTTAAGTAATTTGAGACAATTCTTAATTATGCGGGTCATTGGTTAATTACCGGGTAGCGAGGTAGTACCTAATTAATTAATTAATATATTATTGTATAAGATTTACCACCCCATAACGTGGCAGCCCCTCCCAATTCCTACATTGTGACTCATGCCTTCATTAACTATGTGGCTTGATTAAAATGAAACTTGGAAAGGGATAGTTGGGTGACAGTTTTTCATCTAAATATAGCCGACAATGACAATGATATAGATGTCCGCTTCTAAATTAAGAATACTCAAAAAGTTGAAAAAGGAAAAGCTCTGCTAGAATTGGTTACTCCTTCATCCTAAAGTAGTGTCCTAAAGTATTGCACAACTTATTCTTCATTTGAATTTACTCGAAAATAGCTATCATCCCTTTCTTGGGCAGTATGTAAAGTAAGGCTAATCATTATAATCCCCTAAGAAAGGATTCCAAGCAAAATCATGTTCTTTCTAATAGTTAGCCAAATTCATGAATTATGATTTCCAAATAAAGTTTGACGAGTAATGTTGACGAGGGGACTCTACTTCCTTGCTACGGGATTTTGTGATTCTAAGAGAGCACGGTATAATCTTTCTCAAGAATATCATACGGATTTGTTTTACCCCGGATTTGCCGTCATGTGTTAGAAGGATTGTCCGGAAAACCGGTCCAGGTATGTTAAGACTATCCCTTCTTTCTTTTGGCATGATCCGTACGATACAGAAGAAACGAGCAAACGCATGGTTTCATAAATTACTCTATTCATAGAAATATTAGGGGTGTCTATATTCTTGATTCCCCATGTGAATTATTATTATCTTATGTTCATGGGTCCCAGAAAAATACGTATTTGACAATGTTTATCCGAAAGGCATATTGAATTTTATGGCATTCTGAGAACATCTTATTAACATATTTCTTATGCATTTCATGCATTTATATATTTACATTGACTCGTGACTCAAACGGTGTTATATACGCGTATATATGTATGTATATATATGTATATGGGATATGGGAAAGGTTATGGCGTTATATACGCACCACCACCTTATCAGCTGGTATACGTTGATGATTGCCCACAGTGGCCGATATGATATGATATGATGGGATGCCCTCAGAGGCCTAATGACGTTATGAAACATATACCTATGCACGACATGGCATTCATATGCATATGCATGACATTATAACTATTTCATGAATTACAAAGTTATCCAGACTTACAGGTTGAGTCATTTACTTTATATTTCTTCCATGTCTGGTATGTACTTATATATGTGCCTTACATACTCGGTACATTATTCGTACTAACGTCCCTTTTGCCTGGGGACGCTGTGTTTCATGCTCGCAAGTCTTGATAGACAGGTCGAGAGTCTTCCAAGTAGGCTATCAGCTCAGCGGAAGGGGTTGGTGCGCTCCATTTGCTTCCGAGTTGCTTATGTGGTCAGTAAGATTAGGACATGTACTGATTAGTATGGCGGGACCCTGTCCCGACCTGTATGACATTTATGTACTCTTAGAGGCTTGTAGACATATGTCGTGTACGTGAAAGATTGTACGGCCTTGTCAGCCTATATTTTGAGTTTATAAATGATCATGTTGGCCTATTAGGCACGTATGTCACGTGTATATGATGATTTAATAAGAAAGATACGTTACGTTGGTACTCGATTGAGTAAGGTACCGGGTGCCCATCGCGGTCCATCGGTTTGGGTCGTGACATGCATAGATGGCACGAAAAGTACTAAAGTATTCGGAAGACATAGGTCATGAAAATGATAGGTACATCAGTCAACATTCGAGGACGAATGTTCCAAAGGGGGAATGATGTTACACGCCATGTTTTTGTACGTGAAAGTATGTCATAAGTAAATCGATATAAGCTCAGAAATGAGATGTTACACCTGGTATTTTCGGACGCTAAAGTTTTGTCGTAAGTTAATCGACGCAAGCTCGGGAATGTGATTATTCTGAGGTTATAGGAAATTATGTTATTTCAAACAAGTGATAAGTTAAATTGCGAAGGTGAGAGGGTAAGAAAATCAAAGAAAGTGAGCTTCATCGAAGTTTGTCCATTTGGGATAAAATACGGTCCAAGCTATAATACCCCGTATTTATTGACTAGTACCATACAAGGTACCACATGACTATAATAGTAAGATGTACAAAGAGTATTAAAAGTGGGTAGTATTTTAAGTAATTTGAGATAATTCTTAATTATATGAGTAATTGATTAATTATTGGAACCATGATATTAGTGGTTAATTAAGGGTGATTTTGGATAAGTCTTCGACCACAAAAACGTGGCAGCCCTTGAATTTGGCAATAAATTCAACTACATGAATCATAAGAGACATGGCAAGGTGTCTCCTTATTAGGATATTTAGCAAGATTTGCTTAGCTTTAAGGCTAAAACGTAAATCATACAAAATTCTTTATGTAAATGGGTTATACAAAATTCCAAAATGCAAAAGGAATCTTATCTTGAATAAGTATCAAGAATCCAATACATAAGTGGGTGAGAAAAATGCAAAGAGCTCTTATGTTGAATAACTGTCGAAGTTCATTCGGCAAAAATTTTATGCAGAACACAAAGCTAAGGGCGATAGTTACTCCATATTATACTAGTAACGGGATTTTTCGATTCTAAAGGAGTACGGTGTAATCCTTCTCAAAAATATCACACGGATTTTCCCCTACTCCAGGTATGTTAAGGTTATCCCTTCTTTATTTTTCGCATGATCCATACGATATAAATAAAACGAGCAAGCACACAAGTTTCATAACTCTATTCATAGAAATACTAGGGGTGTCTATATTCCTGATTCCCCGTGTGAATTATTATATCTTTTGTTTATGGATCTCAGAAAAATACGTATTTTATAAAGTTTATCCGATAGGTGAGAATAGCATTTTAGTTTGAAGAAATGTGTACTTTTGTGTAGTGTCCCTCTGCGTAGGGCAACATGAATTTTTGTTTCCTGGCATAGGAGACCATTCATTATTTTCTCTTAACTGTTGGTCTATTTCTTAGTTGCTTGTTGCCTTATTTTAAGCTATAATAGCTCACACAAGAAGCACTTATGAAAAAAGGGTAAAAGAATTTTGTACAAGACTTCACTGAGGCATTTCCAACCATTGAATTATTTCATATTCCGGAATTTATGTATATTTTCCTAGTTTTGTAAGTTATAATATTCCCCTTATCAAGACTTCATATTCAGTTGAGTATTTCCTTCTCCCAGTCAAGAGAATAGAGGGTTTATATATACAGTATTAAAGTATTTTCATTACCATCGAGATATAATCGATTGGGTAGGCCCCTATTGGGCAACCTCTGATCAGATGGTAAGTTATATACCAAACCTACTGTGGCCGAGCGCCTATGAGCGAGCTTACTACGGCAGAGCAGTTATATAGTTATATACATATATTTTACCGAGCCGTATAGGACCGGACAACTATTTTACTTATTATATTGAGAGAATTGAGTAAGTATCAACATGTAAGCATACCATCAGATTATCTTTGACTTCCAGCTACTTGCAGTTGCTAAATTATCAATTTAGTTTCAGCTTTCAATATATTGCCTTACATACTCGGTACATTATTCGAACTGACGTCCTTTTGTTGGGGACGCTGCATTCTTGCCAGCAGGTATAGACAAACAGTTTGACGAGTCCTCATAGTAAACGAGGTTAGCATTCAGAGAAGGATCGGTAAGACTCCACCTCATTCGGAGTGCAGCCAAGCTTATGAGTCATCGTGTCAGAGTTTTCCTAAAGACTTATGGGTAGGCCGGTACCCTGTCCCATTTGATGTCAAATAATCTTAGAGGCTTTGTAGATAAAGGTTAATTTTGTACGGTATGTCAGAGGCCTTATGTAAAGACTCGTAAAGCTTCTTGCTTAAAATAATGCCCGAACGAGTCTCCGAGTTATTTTTACTGTGGAGATTCCTAAAACGGACCTGATTTGAACAAAAATTACCCCGGGAGTTAAAGAATTAAATTTTCCAGAAATTGGGTGTTATGCGACGCACTATGCGATCGTATAACGTGTATGCGGACTGCATAGTGGTCGCATACACGGGCAAATCATTGCCCAACTGAAGGACAACTATGCGGTCCAATATACGACCGCATTTCAGTTCTACGGACTGCATAGCTGTCGCATTATTGCCTTTGATTTTTGGGGAGGGGTGTTATGCGACGCACTATGCGATCGCATAACGAGTATGCGGACCGCATAGGGGTCGCATATCTGGGCAGATTGTTTCCAACTTTTGGCCCACCTGGGGCCATTCTGCGGTCAACTCTGCGGACCGCATGTCAAGAATGCGATCGCATTCCTGACCGCATATTTGACACGGGCTTTTAATTTTCCAAACTTTTATACCCGACCCCAGCTTCATTTAACCCCTACCCCCTTTCATTTTAACTGGATTCTAAACAAGATAGAGAGAAGAAAAAGAGAGTTCTTGAGAGAGAAGGTTCCAACATCACTCAAATTGATTTTCCAAAATCACTCAAGCCCGGATATTATCGAGTAATCAGTCATCTTCTTCGCTAAAAGGTAAGCCTTCACTCTAATTCTCCCAATTTCTCAGATTTTGGATGGGAATAAAGCACTCATGGGTTGGTTTTGAAAAATGAAAGATGAAACCTTGCATGCATGTGAATGTAACTCCGTAACCTAGTAATGGGGGAAACGAACTTGGGTAATTATGCACAAAAAGGGGGTTAGTAACCTAAGGGATCGCATAGTGTTTGATGAAATGCTTAATTGAATTCGAGGTTCCTAATCCTAAGTGAAATAGGTCACATTGTGGAATAGATTGACGGTGCCCGACGATCCGGTGACTTGTGATAGAAATTAAAAAGGGAAACTCGACTCCAGGTATGTATGGCTAACTTTAATCTTTGTAAAATCACTTGGTGGTGTCCGAGCACACGGTACGTGTATTTGTGTGAAAATGTTCAAATTGTGTTGAAGCGTGAAGTTTATTCCTTGTCTGTCTTTAGTTGATCACCACACTACCATGCTATGTGAAATGATGCTAGTAGGTTAATGAATCCAAAAGTATGAATGTATATGCTAAAGGTTGTGTAATAAGTAACGAAAAGGAGTTGTGGTGTGATGTAATTGAACTAAACGGCTGTGGAAACATCGTATATGATTCACTGTTTGGTAAGGTTTATTGTGGCATGATATTTTTTTATACGTATTGTGGGTTGTAAAGAAGCTATATTCCTATTGCTAAAATTTTCTGTGATTGAATTGTGAACTGTCATTGTTGATATGAGATATGATTGTCTGGTGGGATCGGGTTGCGCGCTGCAACAGAAGGGATAAGGGTGATATGTGAGAAGTGATAAGGGTGAGGTTTGATTGTCCGGTGAGATCGGGTTGCACACCGCAACAGAAATATAAGAAATGATTGTGATTGTCAGGTGGGATCGGGTTGCGCGCCGCAACAGAAGAAATAAGGGTGGAATGTTGAGAAGGGATAAGGGTGGAATTGTGATTGTGATTGTGATGAAGTGAGAATTGTGGAACTTCCATTGTGTTTCTTTCTATATCTTTGTGCAGTGATTGTGTGACTCTCTGTCTGTCTCTTGCATGTGCATTGTTGAGTTTACTTAGAGTAAAGTTTGTTCATACATACCAGTACAATTCAAATGTACTGACGTCCCTTTTGCCGGGGGCGCTACATTCTTGTGATGATTGTAGGTGGTTCTATAGCAGGTACTCCAGCCCACCAACAGTAGTGCCTCCTCTACGTCCCATCAGCTGTTTTGGTGAGCCCCTTTCCTCTCGGGGCCCTGTGTGGTTCATGCCACCTCTTCTTCCGGATTTTCATTTTGGTATTTGTGTAAGGTATAGCCGGAGCCTTGTTACCGGCAAGTATTATATAACTCCTTTGTACTCTTAGAGGCTCCGTAGACAGGAAATGTGGGTTATGTACATATGTATTTTGGGCAGTATAACTTGTAGACCACGTAAAGTAAACCTGTATGTTATGTATATTTTGTAAGTATTGTACCACATGTGGGTAATGACAGAAATCTAGAATTTAATTCCGGGTTGTAAGAATGTGTTTAAATTATAATTGAATAATTACATTGGAATCACGGGGTAATACGTGGGATGGAAAAGGGAACCCAGGTCCGCTTGTCTGGGGCTACCCGGTCGAGCGCCGGTCGTGTCCCTCGGTTTTGGGGTGTGACAAACTTGGTATCAGAGCCTAAGATTTTTAAAAGAGTCCTAGGATGTCTCGGAGCCGTGTCTAGTAGAGCCCTTCTTATCGGTGTGTTGTCGACCACATCTATAATTAGAGGGCTACATGGACATTTAGGAAATTATCCTCTTATTGTTATTCTATATCGTGCGGTGAACCGGAAAGTTAAAATATCCTTGCCTAATTCGTGCTTTGTTCCGAAATTTTCAGTAATGGCACCAAAGAAGAGAGCTCGACTCGGCCTTGAGGCCAATGCCACCCCAAGTGTGGCTGTGAATCATGTATCTGGTAGTGCGGGTGAGAGTGACTCCCCGACCTTGAATCTGCCTCACCCTTCTATTCCGGATCAAAGCATTCCTGTTCCTGCGGCGGCGGAGGGTGCTGCAATCCCTTTCGCTGATATTCCTGATCCCTCTACAGTTCCAGCTTCCGGTCCCAGTACGTCCGAGGGGGACCTCAGAAGAGCTATTCATATGTTGACTCAGTTGGTGGCCGCTCAGGCCCAAAGATCTCATGCAACCCCTGCGTCATCCAGCGGACAGGGAGATTCCGCCGACTCCAGAGTCAACCAGTTTCTGCGGTTGGCCCCTATAGAGTTCTCAGGTACGGATCCAGAGGCCGATCCACAGGATTTTCTTGATGAGATGTACAAGACCCTTCGGGTGATGAAGGCTACAGAAACAGAGGGGGTCGAGTTAGCTTCGTACAGGCTGAGGGGAGCAGCATATTCCTGGTTCGAGATGTGGGAGGGTTCCCGTGGGGAGAGAAGTCCTCCGGCTAGATGGGACGAGTTCTTGGATGCGTTCATGGATCAGTTTTTGCCTGCCGAGACTGTGCAGCCCGTGCTACTGAGTTTGAGGTCCTCAAGCAGGGCAGTTGAGTGTTTGGGAGTACCACATAGAGTTCATAAGGTTGTCCAAGTACGCTCCTCAGTTAGTGTCGACTAGGGATGCTCGAGTTCGACGATTTGTTCAGGGTCTTAGTCCTTTGGTTGTGAATGAGGCTGCTACAGTGGCTTTACACTCGGATATGAATTATGGAAAGATCGTGGGGTTCCCCCAGGCCACAGAGGTTAGAAAGTTGAAGATACGGGCAGACAGGGAGAGTAGCAATAGAGCCCGGTCAGTGGGTCACTCAGGGAGCGCAGTTGTAGGGGGGAGACCAGTTCAGGGGAGGGGGCCATCAGGGCCATCCTAGTCTTATGCATAGTCCTCAGCCAGTGCACCGCCATCCGTGCACCGTTATCAGCCGAATAGTCATTGGAGACCAGGATCCGACAGCAGGAGACCCCATCAGTTAGGTCGTCCCGGAGGAAGGTTCCAGCAGCAGGGGAGGGCTCCGCGCCCTAAGTGCGGAGGGTTCCATACTAAGGCTTGTTATTTGGATCGCCCGATATGCTACAGGTGTGGGGTGAGGGGTCATCTTCAGCGGGATTGTCGTGCGCCCATCCAGGGCATGGGTAGGGGATTTGCCCAGTCATCCGGTTCTTCAGCCGCCACATCTTCAGTGCATCCTACAGCTCCAGAAGTACGTGGTGCATTTAGGGGTGGAGCTCGTGGTAGAGGTGGACCCAGCCGATTCTATGCTTTGAGTGGTCACCAGAACGCGGAGGCTTCTCTAGATGTTGTCACAGGTATTCTGAATGTTCAATCACTTGATTGTTATGCTCTTATTGATCCGGGTCCTCCTTGTCTTATGTTACCCCGTTTATTGCTTCAAGTTTTGGGATAGAACCCGAACAGCTTCATGAGTCGTTCTCTGTATCGACTACGATTGGTGATTCTATTACAGCAGCGTGAGTCTATAAGAATTGTGTTGTCACGGTATGTGGTCGCGTTACCACGGCCGATCTTATTGAGCTTGGGATGGTAGATTTTGATATTATTATGGGAATGGACTGGCTTTATTCGTGCTTTGCTAAACTCGACTGGCGAACGAGAGTCATGAGACTCGAGTTTCCTAATGAGTCGGTTATTGAGTGGAAGGGGAATGGTGTGGTGCCGAAGGGTAGGTTTATTTCCTACCTTAAGGCTTCGAAGATGGTTAAGAAGTGATGTATCTATCATTTGGTCCGGGTCGCGGACACCGCTTCAGAAGTGTCGGTCCCCGAGCCCGTGCTAGTCGTGAATGAGTTTCTTGAAGTATTTCCGGACGAGCTTCCAGGGATTCCGCTAGATAGAGTGATCGATTTTGGGATTGATGTACTACTAGACGCAGCCAATATCTATTCCACCATACCTAATGGCGCCAGCAGAGTTGAGGGAGTTAAAGGAGCTGTTGAAGGATTTATTAGAAAAAGGGTTCATTCGGCCGAGTGTGTCGCCGTGGGGCACTCCGGTTCTTTTCGTCAGAAAGAAGGATGGGTCGCTTCGGATGTGTATCGATTATTGACAGCTCAACAAAGTCACTATCAAAAACAAGTATCCATTGCCTCGAATAGATGATTTGTTTGATCAATTGCAAGGTGCGAGGTTCTTCGCCAAAATTGATTTACGGTCTGGGTATCATCAGTTAAAGATCAGAGAGCAGGATATTCCTAAGACCACCTTCAGGACTCATTATGGTCATTTTTGGTAATGTCCTTTGGGCTGACAAATGCTCCAGTAGCTTTCATGGATCTTATGAATCGGGTTTTCAAGCCATTTATAGACTCCTTCGTGATTGTTTTTATTGATGACATCCTTGTCTACTCGCGGAGTCGGGAAGATCATGCTAATCACCTCAGGGCAGTCCTGCAGACTCTTCATCATCACCATTTGTATGCTAAAATTTCGAAATGTGAGTTTTGGCTAGAATCAGTCGCGTTTCTGGGTCATGTTGTTTCCAGAGCAGGGATTCAGGTTGATCCCCAAAAGATCGCGGCAGTGAAAGATTGGCCTAGACCAATGACCCCGACAGAGATTCGCAGTTGCTTGGGTCTAGCTAGGTATTATCGGAGATTTGTGGAGGGATTCTCTACCCTCGCCTCCCCATTGACTAAATTGACGCAGAAAGCGATGAAGTTCCGGTGTTCCGACGCTTGTGAGAAAAGTTTTCAGGAATTGAAGTCGAGATTGACTTTGGCACCAGTATTGACCTTGCCGAAAGGTATAGAGGGATTTGTGGTTTATTGCGATGCTTCAACGGTTGGTTTGGGGTGTGTGTTAATGCAACATGGGAAGGTTATAGCGTATGCTTCAAGGCAACTCAAGAATCACGAGAAGAATTATCCGACGCATGATTTGGAGCTCGCGGCTGTGGTGTTTGCATTAAAAATTTGGCGGCATTATCTTTATGGAGTCCACGTGGATGTGTTCTCAGACCACAAGAGTCTTCAGTATTTATTCAAGCAGAAGGAACTGAATCTAAGGCAGCGGAGGTGGTTAGAATTGCTTAAGGATTATGATATGAACATCTTGTACCATCCAGGAAAGGCGAATGTGGTGGCCGACGCTCTCAGTCGGAAGTCTATGGGTAGTTTGGCTCATTTGGAAGCGGATCAGAGGCCTTTGGCTCAGGAGGTTTACCAATTGGCCAGTCTGAGGGTTAGTCTCTCGACCTCATACAAAGGGAATGTTGTGGTGTATAATGGGGCAGAATCGTCACTTGTAGTGGAAGTCAAGGAAAAGCAGTTTATTGATCCAACATTGGCGCAGTTGAGGGAGGCAGTTTTGAATGGCCAGAATTCAGCATTTTCACTCGGCAACAATGATGGTGTATTGCGATGTCAGGGTAGGCTGTGTGTCCCCGATGTGGATGGTCTTCGGGAAAGGGTAATGGCGGAGGCACACAAT